>RJWT010000623.1:0-61741 GCA_004365215.1 Cuniculus paca
AAAAACACTGACTGAACTCAAATAAGCAGCCTAATGTTGAACCTCAAGCTTCTAGAAAAAGAAAAGCAAGTCAAGCACAAAGCTCACACAAGGGAGGGAATTATAAAGATCAGAGCAGAAATTGATGCAACTGAGACTAAGAAAACACTAGTCAATTTCATTTATAGATATATTTGATGAAACATTGACTTATAAAAATGCATATGTTATTCCTTCAAGCTTATGAATTTCATTACCAAGTAGTGTTGGATACATTTGAACGTCCAATCTCCTACTGTTGTACCAACCAGACCACATCTACTCAAACTGCCCACAGTGGCTTCATCTTGCACAATCCATAACAACTTACAGGTTTTTAGAAATTGAGTTGAGATTGTCAATTCCAGAACTGTCAGCTGTCAGACATGGATTTGATCAGATCTTGGAAGTCTATATCCCAGGTGACAGAAGCCTAAAAATGCCTGCAGCTTGGACACTGAGACACTCAAAGGCATTGTTGATATTTATTATAGCTTAAGAAGCTACCAAGACACTGCATTACTGTGCCTATTTGGATGCAAATCAATGCAGTTCATACACCAATTCCCTAGAACATATCCAAAAGAAACATTTCACTGTGAAAAATACCCTATAAAAGTGGAAGAAGCAAATGATCTCCTGCATGTACAAATGTCCACATAAGGACACAAAAATACAGTAAAAGAAGGTAATGAGATAACTCTAATGGAATATAGCAACTCTTCAACAACATACTTTCTGCAACAAAGGAAATTTCTGAAAATGAATTCAAAACAATGATTTTAAAAGTAAAAAGGTATAAGAGAATATATACACACAAATCAATAAAATGAAGAAAATAAATTATTATCTCAATGAGAAATGCAGCAAGAATAGAGATATAAATAGTAATAAACAGAAATCTTGCAATGGATTAACTCACTATATAAATGAATAAAAAATACAATTGAGAGGCTTAACAGCAAACTAGATCAACTAGAAGAATTTCTAAACTTGAAGATGGGTCTTTTGAAATAACCTAGCCATATTTTTTTAAAATAAAATAGATGATGTGAAGAAAGTCTGCAAGACATGTAGGATTCCATTAAGTGGAAAACAAGTGCAATACAAGGGAGTTTGAGAAGAAAAATAGGAAGAGAGAAAAGTACATTAAGACAAATTCCATAAAGTAATAGTTGAAAACTTTCCAGATAAAATATCAGTTATTTTATTAATGAACAAATTAAAGGTAGAAACAAAATTCATGAAAGCATAAGTCATTTAGGAGATATACCCAACTTATCCACCATGCAAAAGATGAGGTGCACAATGCCAGAAAACATGATCAAGGCCTAATTGACCTTCTCTGTGAGTTAAGGACAAAAACAGCAAGCTGTGCTCGTTTGGCAATGTGGGAAGAGTCAACACATCTGAGATTCAGTTGTTTACCTGAGCGTATATTATAGATAACAGGAGGCAGATGAATCTTCTGCTACTCTAAGTATTTACTCCTTATCTAAGTAAATAACAGCAAGGTGAGTCAGATGTTCAGGGCTCTTTGCTCACTAGGGGCAAGACCCCATTGGCCTCCTCTCTTAAAATTATCTCTGTGTCTCCATTCACCCACCTCTGATTAGGTATTACTAACAGGCTGTTTTCCTAAAAATGGCACCTAAACAGGGACCCGTCCAAGGAAAGTCCACTGGAGTGGAAGGTGTAGTTAGTAAGCAACAGAGAGCTCCACATCAAAGAGAAAACAAAATTGAACAAAAGAGAAGAAAAGTGATCGGGGAAAAGAAAACAGTAAGCAAAAGAAAAGAAACTGTGAGAAAAAGAAAAGAAAAAATGAGCAAAAGTAAAAGGAACATGAGTGTGTGTGGAAAACTCTCAGCCAGGTTAATGAAGCTAAAAAAAAAAGGAAAATAAAATAAAATAAAAATGAGTGCATGCAGATAACTTTCTCAGCCAAGGTAATGGGGCAGAATTTGTTGACTGAAGTACAGCATGATGCCCCTTTTTTGGAAATTCTGTTGCACCAGTCTGGCACTCAAGTCAATATTCAGTTGTTTTTCCATATTTTACAAGATGTCATCAAATGTAATCTTTGGTTTCCTCAGACTAGCACATTTAAGGCAGAATGTTGGGAGAAAGCAGCAGAAGGTTTGGAGCATGCTTTTAGTCAGGGCTCCGTTAGAATCCCTGAAACTTTCTGTACATGGAACTTGATCTCTGCAGTTCTTTGTTCTTTAACTACAGGAAAATATCCCACATCTAGCACATCCTTGAGAGAAGATAAAAATGAGGGTGTAGAATCCTGATTCCCTTCCTTTCCCTTGTCCTCTTTCCCTTCCGTCTGTGATAGATACAGAAGTGGTGTGTCCTTACCAAAGTTTGATTAGACAGGATCAGGTTTCTCCAAAAGAACAATGTTTTACTTGTGGCAAAGCCAGGTGTATTCATGGACAGTGTACCCAACCCCAGAAAAGGAGGGGTACAGCCATCCTTCCCCCGAAGGGAAAGGCACCAGACCTCTGTCCTACATGTCAAAATGGAAATCACTGGGTTAATCATTGTCATTCTAAATATCACAAAGATGGCATCCCAGTGAGGTGAAATGGGATCCTGGCCTGGCCAGAGGCTCAACGGATGGCCAGAGCATAACCAGTACAGGCTTACAGCCCCAATCCTCAGTGGATCTCTGGAGGATTATTGAGTGCCTTATTACCGGAACCCCAGAATGTGCAAGATAAAATCTTTCTACTGCCGAACAGGTGACTTCAGTTCGTGGAGATAAACTTGTTAAAATTTCCACAGGAATCTGGGGGCCTCTTCCCTTAGGTACTTTAGGTATAGTCTTAGGGAAAAGTAGATTAAGCATACAGGGAGTTGAAGTACTTCCTGGGAATATTGATTCAGACTCTTTGGGGGAAATTCAGGTTGTGGTTCGGTTATACAATTTTGGGTTTTTAAACCAGGGAATTATATTTCTCAACTAATTCTATTACTTGGCATCAGAATCACCAAGTTATTAGTCAAGAAGCTAAAGGATTTAACAGTGCTACCATAAGGAGGCATTTTCAACTGAAGATATCACAGGTCACTGGCTCATGTATACTCTTAAGGTTAAAGGAAAATATTTTCAGGAGCTTATGGACAAAGATGTAATGTATCAGTGATGACTTCATCTCAGTGTCCACCATCCTGGTCCACCCAAGAAGCTGTTAACTCCTTGGTGGGGGCTTGGCTCACCCAAGCAGGTCATGCAGACCCTGCATTTCTTCCTTATGTAGGCCCTGCATAGCATACTCATTTGTTATAAACTTCCTTGGTCTGATAGCCTTTACAGATTACATAGGATGAGCTGATAATCACTATCCTTCTGATAAGTTCATGCAGCTATCATGCCGTTGTTCATTCATCTTACCTAGTGGTATTCAGACAATTCTTCTTATAAATTCCTCAACTTACTTTGCAGATGGATCTTTTAGTGGTTTTGCTGCTTATTGGACTATGCAAGATCACCAGAAAATTGCTGCCCATGGACTTTCAACTCAATGATCAGAATTATTTGCTGCAGTTACTGTATTAGAATGTACTCTGGCAGAAATTCTTAACATTTAATGTGATTCTGTCTATGTAGTTAATGTCACTAATCACTTGTAGACAGCAACTGTAAAGGGCACCCTGGATGCCATTTGGTTCAATTTGTTTTTTATAATTGCAGAAAGTCATCTGGAATAGGATTGCCTCTTTCTGTATAGGTCATGTGCTCTTACACTCTGGTTTTCCTGGACCACTAGCAGAGGGCCAATTTGACAAACTTCAGTATCTGCATGTGTTGAGTGTGCAAACTGGATGATTACATAACAAATATATAAACAAAAAGGGGGAAGAAATTATGACAAACCATAGTCTCCCTTTGATCTTGCAACATTACTCTTAATTCTTAGAATAGTGTTGGTGATATGGATAGCTCCCTGGGGGAATTACCTGGTCAAAACTACAAGAGCATGGGCAAAAGGAGAAAGTACAAAATTTATGGTGGTTCTCAGAGACAGGAAAATGAGAGGGATCAGTCTCCCTGTTAGCATGGGCTGGGGGTTTCCTTGTGTCATTGCAAGAAATGAATAGACAGTGGGGGTGCCTTCTAAGAGTGTGCAATCACAGAGAGGTCCTCTCTGTGGTACACTTGGCTCTGCTCTCCTCACCAGTGGGGGGGATTCTTCCTGATGACAGCTGAAGAAAATTATCCAGGAGGCAGAAATTTTGTCCAGTATTAAGGCCTGCTCAGAATGGCTGATAATCTCCTATTGTTTTGTTCATAGTCTGAAGATGACCTCAGTAGAGGAACCCAGCAGCATAGGAAGTAGGCACAACCACACTTTACTTTGCTTCCACTCCCGGTAATATAAAAATGAACAGGGGGAGATGTAGGAGGTCAGATAATGAGAATCAAGGCTTACTTGACCTTCTCTGTAAGCACAACAGACAAAAACAGCAAGCTGTACTCCTTTGGAATGTGCTGACAGGATACTGTATCAGGAAATGTTCTCTTCTCAGCCAGTATATTTCAGTTTTGGTTTGTCACCCAGGTAACAGTCTCTGTTACAGTTCCTGTTACCTCTGTTTATTAGAAATGGTGGGTCACTGTGATGCATATTGTTAGAACCAATCAAAGACAGCCAAGTACTCTGTTTCTACATATTTCTCGTTTGCAAACTCCATGTAAGTCCTAGACCACCAGATATCTGGGCCTGATATATTTTCTTGAGGTCAGTGCCCATCAATATTAAACAAATCTGCCTCCAAATCTTGGGTGTTGTTTTAGTGTTTCTGTTTGCCACAGCACTACCTCCTTGTAAATTCTAGGAATGAGTTAACACAGTTGAGATATGGTTGTGGGCATATACTATAAATAAAAGGAGGCAGATGAATCTATTGCTACCCTAATTATTTGTTCCTATGTCTAAGTAATAAAAGCCAGGTGTGACCCAGATGTTCAGGGCACTTTGTCCATTGGAGTCCCCAGCCCTCTGACTCCACATCCAAATCATTCTTTGTCTTGTGGTTTTTCATTCTCATTCACTTCCCAGTCAGGGATAAACTTGTAGGCTGGTTCTTACAAGGAGCTAGAAAATTTTAGACAAGTAAATAGAGATATGAAGGTCCATATGAGAATTTGTAAGATGTATCTAGTAACAATTTAATAAAAGCAGACTTGTGTAAGTACAATAAATGGTGAAAATGATAATCCAAAGACAAAGCACAGTATAATAATAGTCAAATGAGTTAGCCATTCTTGTAAGGGAACTTGTGTCATGTAAAATATATTGAAGTCCTAACTCCTAGTGATTCTTATTGGAAATGTGCCATTATTGGAAGTAGGGTATTGAAGGAAAAATTTTTTGAAATAAGTAAGATGGGTCCCTAAACTACTGTTCATGTTTAAGAAGGTAAAGGGAGAGAGGAGGAAAGAGAGATGGACACTTGGAACAGAGATAGACAAGGAAGACAAAATGTAAAGGTGAAGAGACAGAAGAAAATGAGTAAAACAATGATTGTAGGGATGCAGCTTCAAACAGGGAATAGAAGTATCACTGGGAATAATCAGAAACCACGATGGAGAAAATAGCCCCACGGACACTTTAGTTGTGTACTTGTGCCTGCCTCCGAGCATGTGGCAGTCTGGCACAGCATCCACAAGAAATGCATACAAGCACCAGTCATTCATTGTGCAGAGGAGGATGAAATGAAGTCACAGTGAGTCACACACTCACACATTTATGTTTTTAGCTTAGTTGTCAGAAGTAAAAAAAAAAAATGTTATTTTTAAATACTGTTTTATCCAAATGTCCATGTGGCGATAATTACCTAGAAATAAGTCCATGAGGTTGCTACATTCAATCATATACTCTCCCACTTTCCCTGTGCCAACATTACCTGACAAATATAATGCATATTTCACATGAAGCCTATAGAGTGTGTATCTTTGTGGCATTTTCTGGGAAGACTGAAGGCCAAACTTTGCAATCAGCCAGTCTTGAAATTATTATTAATAATTATTCCTAATTATTCTTAACACTTTAACTTGTGGTAATGATAAACATCACAATTATGTACCTCAAAGAGCCTGCTATGAGAAAATGCCTGCCACTGAGAAGTTGGTATATTAAATTTAATATCTGAATAACAATAAAAATTGAACATCAGAGAACCAATAATGTTATTTATTACTTTAATGTATTTACTGAAGCATGTACAAGCAAGCAAAAAATTTTTGTAAGAGGAGTTTTTATACAGTATTTCAATATATATCCACAAAAAAAATCAAGAACAAGATGTGGCCATTACAAGAAAGGACAGAGAATAGAATGCTTTATAAATTGTGTGGATTAAAAAAAAAAACAAATTTAAGGGATGAAGAATGTAAGTTTTAAAACAGTGTAGGATGGGATGTTAACTTCACCGTAAATCTTAGAAAATCGTCATCACATGCCACACTCCTTCAGTCCACCTGCTGTCAGTGCTGCTGTGGTGGAGAACTTCCCTCTTGCAGCCAGGATCCTACAAGAAGACATTGTCTCATGAGTTCTTTCTGCTTTGCTGTCTTCAGATGTTTACCAGAGTATGGAGGGCTTGCTTTCTGTGTACATAAGAGATAAGAAATTTGGTAGAAATTTGGCAGGAGTTAAGAATTTTGATGAGCTCCCATGGTGAGCAAATTTCTTTTGTTTTTAATTCATGAAGTTTATTCGTAAACTTTAGAAATACATTATGATCACATTCATCGTAGGGAATTTGTATCTGGACCTGTTATATCTTGATCCTTTCCCCTCACCCTTTTTTTCAACCTTCCCTTCAACCCCACTTCTCCTCCCTGTTTACAAACCTTTCTTTATATTTTATCTTTTGTTCCTCTTTCCTCTTCCTTCTTGTCCCCCTTCTCCTCCCAAATTCCTCTTTCCTTTTGAACAATTTCTTCCTATTTCAGAATACCTATTGTACATTTTGTCGCCGTTTACACTTTCAGTTTCTCACATCAGAAAGACAATGCAATATTTACACATGAGTGTCAAATTTATTCCACTTAAGAGTTTGGTCTCAGGTTCCAACGATTTACCTAGAAACATCTCAAGTTTTTCATTCTTTACAGCTGAGTAGTACTCCATTGTAGAAAAAAAATCTTTTTTATTCATTCATTGGTTGATGTGCATATGGGTTGTTTTCAAGGTTTAGCTAATACACACTGTGGTGCTGTAAACATGGGTGCCCATATATTGCTGTGGTATGATGTTTTAAATATTCCGAGAAGGTACCCAAAAGGTGAATAGCTGGTTTAAATGGAGCTTCTGGTCTTAGTTTTTTTTTAATCTCCACAGTTACTGTACCAGTCTGTACCTCTACCTTCAGTGGAGAAGTGTTCTTGTTTCCCCACACCCTCTCCAGCATTAGTTATTTTTTGATTTCTTGACAGCTATTCTTTCTGGTTTGTGATGGAATCTCAGTGCTGTTTTAATTTGCATTTCTCAAATGACCAGTGATATGGAACATTTTTTCATATATTTATTTGTATTTCTTCATCTGAGAAGTGTGTATCTCAGATACTCATTTTTGGACAGGGTCTTTAAACTTGGGAGGTCTGATTTTTTTCAGTTCTTTATAAATAATTGTCATTTGTCTGAGGGACAATTGGCTCAGATATTTCCCATTCTGTGGGTTGTTTTTGTACTCTGTTGATGATTTCTTTTTACTATACAAAAGCATTTAACAGGATGAGATACCAGTTGTTGATTGTATTATTTACAGTGGGGTTGGAGGTTTACTTATGAAATCTTTGCCTACGCATATGTCTTCAAGAGTTCTGCCTGGTCTCTCTTCCATCAGATTTAGTGTTTCTGTTTGGTATCTAGATCTTTGATCCATTTTGCTTTTACTTTAGTGCATGGTGATAGACATGGATCTAGTTTTAGTTTTTCATATGTAGAATGCTACTTTTCCTCCGCACTATTTATTAAAGAGGCTGTCTTTCTTAAAGTGAATGTGTTTAGTCCTTTTGTCAAGTATAAGCTGACTGAGTGCATTTGGAGTTATTTCTGCATCTTCTAATCTGTTCCATTGATCCTCAGGTCTGTTTTTTTGCCAGCACCATGTTGTTTTAATCACAATAGTTTTGTGGTACAATTTCAAATCAGCGATTTTGATGTCCCCTCTCTTGCCTTTGTTACTCAGTATTGTTTTTGCTATCCTAGTTCTCTTTTGGTTTGAACTAAATATTAGGAATATTTCTCTAGTTCTGTAAGGTATGCTAATGATATTTTGATTGGAATTGTGTTAAATCTGTAGAACAATTTTTGGTATATGGCCCTTTTCCCTGTGTTGGTTTTTTTCTACCCATAAGCAAGGGATATATTTTCATTTTCTGATAGCTTCTTTGATCTCCTTATTCAGAGTACTATAATTTTCAATAGATAGATCTTTTACTTTCTTTCTTTGATTGTTTCCTAAGTAATTCATGTTTTTGGGTTCTATTGTGAAAGGGTGCACTTTCCCTTATTTCTCTCAGTGAGTTTGTAGAGGAATCCTATTGAGTTTTGAGTGTTGACTTTTATCCAGCTATACTATTGAATTTGATTATTAAATCTACAACTTGTTTGGTGGAATTTTTGGGTCTTCTATGTAGAGTATCATGTCATCTTCAAATAATGATATTTTAAAATCTTCCTTTCCTATCCTTATTCTTTTTATTTCTTTTGTGTAATTGCTCTGCCTAATGTTTCCAGAACTACATTGAATTGGAGGTGATAGTGAGTGTCCTTGTCTAGTTCCTGATTTTAGAGTGAAAGATTTCAGTTTTTGTCCATCAAGTATGACATTGGCTACTGGTTTGTCATAGACAGCTTTTATCAGATTGAGATAAAGACCATCTATTCCAATTTTCTGTAGGGTTTTTATCATGAATTAGTGTTGGACTTTTTCAAATGTTTTTTCTGCATCTGTTGAGATGATCATATGGTTGTTATCCTTGGGTCTGTTAACATGGTGTATTATGTTTATTGATTTGCATATGTTGAACCATCCCTACAATCTCGTGATGAATCCCACTTGGTCATGGTGTATAATCTTCTTGATGATTTGTTGCATTTTGTTTGCCAGTATCTTGTTGAAGATTTTTGCATCTATGTTGATTAGGGAGATTGCCCTAGTTCTCATTTTTGGTTGGGTTCTTCTCTGGTTTTAGTATCAGGGTTATTCTTGCTACCAGGAATGATTTTGGGAGTATTGCTTCCCTTTGATTTCATTAAAGAGTTTCAGCATTAATAGCATTAGATCCTCGCAAAATTTCTTTTGGAATTTAGCAGTGAATCCATCGGGATATGGGCTTTTCTTTGTTAGTAAGTTTTTAACTACATTTTTAATTTCATTGACTGATACTGGATTATGTAGAATTTTTATATCTTCCTGATTAAGTTTTGGCAATTCATATGTATTTAGGAATCTGCCCATTTTTTCCTGTTTTTTCCATCTTCTTAGAGTACAGTTTCTCTAAGTAGGTACTGATGATCTGGATTTCCACAGGATTTGTTGTAATTTCATGCTTTTCATTCTCAATTGCATGAATTTGAGTCTTTTCTTTCTTTTTTATTGTTTGGCTAAGGGTTTATAAATTTAATTTATCTCTCAAAGAACCAATCCATCAATTAATTGATTCTTTGTACTGTTTCCTTAGTCTAAATTCCATTGATATCTGCTTTTTTTTTTTTTTTTTTTGTGGCACCAGGGATTGAACTCACGACCTTGCACTTGCCAGGCAGGCGCTTAGACCGCTAAGCTAGATCCCCAGCCCTGTTTTTGAGACAGGGTCTCACTATGCCATTCAGGCTGGCCTTGAGCTCACTTTGTAGCCCAGGCTGGTCTTGAACTCACAACGATCCGCCTGTCTCAGCCTCCCGAGTGCTGGGATTAAAGGCGTGCGCCACCACACCCGGCTACTGCTCTTATTTTTTAATTTCTTCCCTTGTATATGCTTTGGTTTTAATTTGTTCTTCTTTTTCCAGAAGTTTGAGGTTTAATACTAAGTTATTTATTTGGGTTCATGCTGTTTTCCTGATGTGAGAATTCACCACTATAAATTTTCCTCTTAGGACTGCTTCACTGCATTCCATAGCTCTGAAATGTTTTACTGGCATTATAATTTATTATAGATACTCTTTATTCTCTTATATAATTTCCTTTGTGACTCATTGGTTGTTCAGGAGGGTATTATTTAATTTTAATGTGCTTATGCAGTTTTTGTGCTTTCTTTTGCCATTGATATCCATTTTCATTGCACTATGGTCAGACAATATACATGGGATAATTCACTTCATCTGCATTTACTTAAGCATGTTCTATGGGCTAGTATGCAGTCTATTTTAGAGAACACCCCACGTGCCACTGAGTAGAATGTGTATTCTGATATTGTTGGTTGGAATACTCTGTAGACATTTATTAAATCTATTTGTTTAGAGAGTTTGATTTATTTCTGATTTTTTTGCTGATTTTTTTCTACTCTTAACTTTTTGTGATAGCAAGGTAATAAGGTCCTCCACTGCAATTGCGTTATTGCTTATTTGAGTTTTCATGTATGTTTACATTTGTTTTATGTAGTTGGGTACATGAGAATTTGGTGTGTATATATACTTACAATTGTCATCTCTTTATGTTGGAGTTTTCCCTTTACAACTATATAGTGACCTTCTTTGTCTCTTTTGGTTAGTCTCAGCTTGAAGTTCACATTGTCTGAAAATAGAATAGCTATCTCTGCTTTTTTCTAGGTTCCTGTCACATGGAGCATTGCTTTCCATTCTTTGACTTCCAGTCTATAACTTTCTTTTTGAGTTAAACATATTTCTTTTATGCAGCATATTGTTGAATATTGCTTCTTTATCCATTCTGCCAGTCTGTTTATTTTATTAGTGAATTGAGACCATTTACATTGATGGTTATAAGTGATATGTATTGACTTATCCTTCTCATATTATTTTCCTCTTAGTTTCCTGTCTTTCCCCTGTTTACTTGCTTGCCCTGCCTGGTGCCTTGTTTTTATTTGTGTTTTTGTAATTGTGGTCTTCATTTCTCTAAAATACCCTTCAGAGCATTTTGGAGAGCTGGTTTGGTGGTCATGAATTTCTTCAGTTGTTCTTTGTCATGGAAGTACCTTACTTTTCCAACGATTTTGAAAGATAGTTTTTTGGGGTACATCAATCTGGGTTGGACTTTGTTTTCTTTTAGGGCTTGAAATACCTTGCTCCAAACTCTCCTTGATTTGTTGGTTTGTGTTGAGAAATCTGTTGTGTTTCTGATAGGCTTTCCTTTATATGTGAGTTGTTTCTTTTCTTTAACTGCTTTTAATATTCTATTCTTGTGCTGAAATTCCGGAATCTTGATTATTATATGCTTAGTGTAGATTTATTATGGTCATGTGATCATGTTTCGAGTTCTATGTGTTTTACTTATTTGTATGTTAAATTATTTGTCCAGTTTTGGAAAATCTTTTGCCATTACTTTTGTGAAGAGATTTTTTTTTTATGGCATTTACACTATCTCCAACTTTCTCATTGACTTCAATCAATCTTATGTTGTTCTTTGCTTTATCTTTTAGCTGTTGGAGTGATTTTTACTATCCCCTTTCTATATTTAAGACATCTTTCCTTTCATGCTTGCTAGCTGCAATCTTATCTTCTAGATCTGATATTCTGTCCACACCCCTTGTACACTCTGTTGCATATACTTTAAATGCAATTTTTCAGCTCTTATATTTTCTTGGGATCTGTTTCATGGATTCCATTTCTTTCCTATGTTGAACATTTATGGTTTCCATCATTTTGCTAAGCTTCTCTATTTATTTAATCTGTTTTTTTCTAGTTTCTTTCATTTTGATCATCATTTTTTTTTTACCTGAGAGATTATTTTTTTGTATCGCTTTATCAACTTTATTTTTTCATTTTGGCTGCTATCATTTCAGCAAGTTCCTATTTCCTCTATCTCATTAGGCTCTGGAATTGTCTTGAGTGAGCTGGAGGTCACAGTTGCAATTTGCTTCTGTATCTTGTCATTTTCTATTTTCTATTTTGTTTTCTTTGTTGATGCTTGTAGATTTCTTATGGTAGATAGCTTTATCACTAATATTGAAGCTTACCTAGGAAATGGCTACTCCTTGGGATGTTTTCAAGTTGTAAGTAGTTCTTGGTCTTTGTGTCTACTCAAAGCACCTACCTTCCCAATCTATGAAGGATGAGAAGTTGCTATCAGTTTGGCTCAGCACCCACTCCTTTGTTACTGGAATAAGATGATAGTTATGCCCCAAAGAATCACAGTGTTTTCATACAAGAAAGAAAAACTAATATAACAGGTATGACATATTGGCTAAAATAGTACAGTTAACAATAACAATATTATCAAGCACAGCCTAGCTAATGATAAACTGTGTTAACTATTCACTTGATACGTTTAACCATCAGAACAAGTTGTACAGTTATATAACAAAATCCATCATATACCAGGAATTTATATCCAATGATTTTTCCCTTAGTAGAGTGATTTTACCCTGTGCAGGGTAAGGGGGTGGGTTTAAGAGGGATAGGGGACAAGATAGAAAGATAAATGAGGACAAATATAGTAGAAGCAAGGCTGTAGGGCAAAGTGTGATCACTCAAGTTTTGAAAACAGGAGAGCACAGGAGAGAAAGAATAAAAGAGAAAGCAAAGGAATAGTGAGGTGAGCCAGAAGGAGAAGTGACAATATTCACTCAAATGAAAATATCATAAAATCAAGAGAGATATTTGAGGAAAAAGAGAAAGAAGACAAAAAAAAAGAAAATGAAAGGAAAGGTAAGTAACCTAAAAAGTGGAGGAAAAAAAGACAGAAAAAGAAAAAATAATCAAACATACAGAAAGAAAAATAATAAAATTCTTCTGAATGTCCACAGTTCTGTGGTAGTGTCCAAGTCAGACCTCAAAAATGTGCTGTGTAAACCTGTCAGGTTTGCAGTAGGATTTGTGCTCGGAAAGTAGAAGGTAGGATTGGTCTTAAACAGACAACGTTCTGGATCTCCACTTCTCCTTACCATGATTGTCTCTATGGCTTTCTCCCAATTGCTATGGCATCCTTGAGTAGGGAAAGCCCATAGTTGCTCCCAGACCTGTGTACAGTTGGCTCCTTCCAGACCTTGCATAGTTTCCTCTGTTCCACATCACTGACTCCTCTTGCATGCTGATTATTAGGTAGGAGAAGTGCTCTTGTCCAACTGCAGGCCAAGGCTGCTTGCCTGCTTATGCTGCTGGGCTGAGGTCACTCTGCTGGTCTCAGACCAAAGGGACATTTCCAGTCCTTTGTATTTAGGGTTAAGTCTGGGTTTTTGTGACTACTGGGGTGGAGTCTAAGTGGTCCCAGTTTCTACCTCTCTGCAGAATTTCCGCTAGTTTGCTTCCCACCCTGCCAGCAGTCTACTATGATTGCGTGACTCTTCCCTCATTCCATTTTGGGACATAGGCAGAGAAGTGATGTATGATGCTCTGCTGCTAGAGTTCACCCTGTGTCTTTTCAAATAAAATGGCAGCCACACTACCCCTACCCATTTCTGTTCCATGTGTCTGTGTGCTGAAGGACAGTGCTGGTTCACCTTACTCATCAATCACTGGCTCCTATTCTCATTGCTGCTTCAGACTTTTCCATGCTGCACTGCTGGTCTTGTCTGCAGCATGTGCCAAAAGGGTGAATTATGTCCTCTACATTTTAAATCACATGATAAAAAGCCTAGTGCTGCTTGCTTAGTGCTTTACAGGCAAGATATCCAGAATACATCAGAAACTTTAATGAAAATTGTCCCTTTGACCTTGAATAAAATATTAGTATAAATGGTGACATTTCTTCATTAAATGAGTGAGTTTAATTTATAAGGAATGATTGAACCTCAATCCCTCTCAAAAGGTTCAAACTTCAGATTAAGATTCCTAAAAAAATAATGCACAGATGATGCAGGATACAAGATATTCGGTGTTTTATGTACGCTCTGTATGTGAGGTGTGGATTAAGGGGTATTACCAATATGGGATGTTTCACCATACAATGTAGTAGCCACTAACCCTATGTGATGCTTGAATTATGGCTGGTAACACATAGTAAAATGATAATACCTGGGGTTTATTGAATTAAATAAAGCATATTGTTAAAATTAATTTTTCCCAATCAATTTTACTTTTCAAATGTATATAGAGATTTCAAATTGCTCGTGAAGTGCATATTATATTTGTAATGGTCAGTACTCATAAATATTTATTCAATATTTTCTTGCTTAGAAACAAAGTAAGACTACATTTGTGAGTGGGTACATTAGAATAAAACTAATAGAAAAATTGAAGTTTTTGTTGAATACAAAAAGGACAAATTTAACCTCAAATCATGCGAATGATTCTCCCAAATTTCCAAATCTGCTACTGTATTTTGAATTTTTTTGCTTTCTCTACTAAGGAATTTAATCTTTTTTACTATTCACGATGCATCTCCTTATAGTGGAGAACAGGAATTACCATAATTACTCCATGAAAATTTTTTGATTAACTTTCCCTCTCTCAAACCTGTCAGGTGACAAAATGGGTCCCAGGTATAAGTCAAAGTTTATATTATATAATTTATCTTCAGTTCCTCGGGAAAAAGAGTCCAGATCAGTTGCATCCCCACAATCTACTGATACTTTCAAGACGTGTCCCCCTGAGGAATTCCAGAAAATGTGTACAGAAATAACTGAAGAGGAATTGTGTCATGTGAATAAACTCAGAACAAACAAGAAAGGTTTTCTCTTCCTAAAGGAATAATTACTTAAAAGAACTATGATTGGAAAGTTGGGGACAAGAGTAGCCTTTTACACTGATGCTTTGTCATAAAGAAAAGATTATGTGGTTTCATACTAATTGCAATTATCTTAAAACTCCATGATGAAATACACATCACCTATTTGTCTATATTTGGTCTAATACCTATTTAAGAATTATGAATGGTTGTAGTTAATGATGTTTGTAGTTTAGAAATATTTATAAAAAGACATGATTAGTAATTATTTGTGCTGTATTTGAAAATCCTAGACATGATAAATATTTTTAAAATATTATTAAATCTTACAGAGCATAGTAATTTGACACACTAGAAAATAGTACCAAATTAATAATTCTACCAAAGGTAAAGAATCTTTGTTATATTCATTTTGAATGTGACATTTTAAGTTAGTTCCCATGAAAGTTGATCTCAAACATGGTTGATAAAATTTGATTAGTTGGAGAAGAAAGAAGAGGAGAGTTTAGAAATTATTCAAGTTTCCCAAAGATTATTTGCTGATCATCCCAGATATATCCAAGATCTGTCTTTGAGCTCTTGGGATAGAGAAAGGCAGTATCTTTTGGTAAAAGTGAGGAGGTAGGGCATCTGATGTGATCTTAAAGAAGCAACACTTAAGGATCTATGGGACTGTCAAAGAAGTCAAGTAAATAAAATTCACTGCATATCAATTTTTTCAGATATACTCAATAAAATACAGAAATGAATGCACTCAAGGCTCTCATCATATGCAATATAGAGTTTGACCACGTTAGTATAAAGAATGGGGCAGAGCATTACTTCACAGGAATGAAGAAGCTGCTTGAGGGCCTGTACTACACCGCGACTGTGAAAGAGAATCTTACACCCTGGTGAACCCCAGTTGCCTGCCAGGTGTTACAGTGTACAGCATAAAGAAAAGGCAAGAGAGAAAATGGTGGGGTAGTGGGGATTTCGGCCAGTTGTTCAGGGGAACAAAAGGCCAAGAGGCAGCCAGAACCTTCGTATTTAATGAGCACGTTTGCACTGAGGAAAATGGTGAGGGAACTGCAGTTGGATGTGCTAGACAAGTGTCTAGGCAGGCAAGAGGGAAAAAAGCGTTCTTGTGAAAGAGACTGAACAGCTAGATTCAGGTTGTGGTTAATTAGTAACCCAATTTGTAGCCCATTCTGGGAAGAAATTTTCTCTGGGGTCACATGGGCCTCGGTGGAAATGTTACCTAATATCTTAGTCCCCCAGCCTCATAGCCCAGCTCTCTGGACTCATCTGTGGCCATTGGCAAAAAGTATTTCTAGCCCAGCATCACCTGCTTTCTAACACAAAGACACATGCTCTGCCTCAGCCAGATTTATTAATTAAACTGAAAGCCAATTTAGCCTGTGCTGCTTGCTAGTAAGCACAATCACATTTGGGCCTGGGGAAGGGTGATGTGGTGGTCCTCCACAGTGTGCATACCCCAAATTCATGTGCATTCAAAACATACATTCTACTAAAAAATTAGCTTTATGATATTAAAGAAAATCCTAACAACTCATGGGAGTATTTGTGTGTGTGTGTGTGTGTGTGCTTTATCAAAATGAAGGAATTAGATAAACTGTACCTGTCTTTTTTGTACACCAAATGTGCTCGTTCCATGCAATTGCACAGAAAGTGATTGGCATGGATGTCTAATAATTCTTAGTGATCTTCAGAGTGGAATATTTGGGAGACAGACAAAGAAAATTCCAGAGTAGTGAAGGTTAGGTAGCTGTGGCTTAACCCAAATATTGGTTCTGATTTTGTAGGAAGGGTTTTTCCTGGATCTGGAAATAGGTGTGTAAATGTCACAGGAAATGTCTGTTTTTCACTGATCTATATTAGAGAGGCAAAATCCAAAAGTAAGGAAACCATAGATTTATAAATATAGTACTTAATAAAAAGCATGAGAAAAATAAAAAGGAAAGACAGAATACATGACAGCCATGGAGTGTGGGGGAGTAAAGTTTGAAGTGGTGCAGGAAAGATTCTGTGAGGAGATAACATAGGTGCCAAAACATGATTGCTGGTAATGAGATAGTTTTGGAAGGATGTGTGAGAAATGCCTTGAAAATATAGTGTAGGAAGTCTAAGTAAAAGGGCTAAACTGAGAATGAAACTACCACTGAAGACCATTAGAACCAGAATTTATAGGAGAAACAAACTTAGCAGGGATAGCAGGGAACTGAAAAACAATCAGGTCAGAAGTTTGATATTATTCTTAGTACATGAAAATGGCTTTAGAGGAAAAGTTATATAATCCATTCATAAAACATTCTTGTCATTGGGTAAGGAGAGAAAAGATCAAAATGAAAGAAAAAAGTAATGTGACTAACATAGTAAATATACAATATATTGAGCAGACAACCTATGATAGATCAGGAAGTACAAAGAACTTAAAATCCATTGCCCGATAAAAGGGAATAGAAAACAACTGACATTATTGAGTACCACTATGCATGGCCACCTTGTTCAGAACATTATATATGTTTCCTAAACTGCTCAAAGTAAATCTGGTGGGTTGGATTGATTTTATTACTCATTCTACTGCTGTAAAACTTAGGGCTTTTTCAGGATATAGAGTCAGTACTGAGTGAATTTGCTGGCAAACCAGAGCACAAGTCCTCAGAGAGCAGATTTTGGATATTTATGTCTCTTGACATCCTGCATGCAATCTGTGGAACTATGCATAGTGACACAAACCCAGATGTGCTTCAATATGACACCATCTTCAACATATTCAACAATCACTCCTGCTCTGGTCTAAGAGACAACCCAAAGTCTTCACTGTGCAGGCCTGCAGAGGTGGTGAGTTACCGGACAAAAAAATCTAATAGTTCTAAACGTGTTTCTAGAGAAATAGCATGCATCTTTTATGTAACTGATAAACTATCATAGGCCCCATCTAGTGTAAGTGCACTAAACATAAGTATTAGGAAATTCCTCCTGAGATGGTGTCATGAGAAACTGGCTACTCAGCTCATAAATTTTTATACAATTTTAATCCATAGTAAGTACATAGAAGTCTTCAGAATCTCTTAATTAGGTAAAAAGAAATGATCAGACCTTGGAGTAGAATCATTTTAATTATAACTTCACTTGAAATTGTTTATACATTATTTGGCTTGAGAAGATAGGTACTTGAAAGTGAGACCATTTCCGAATATATCAATTGTGACTTCAGTACCCCATGCTTTCTAATAACTAAACCATCCAGACAAAAATTTTGGTAAGAATCATCAGAGTTAAAATCCATGACAGATCCAAAAATCTTTAAAAACATCTACAGACTATTCCATAAATCCAATAGGAAATAAACACTTTTTATGTATATAGGGAACTTTTTCTGAGATTGATCACGTTTTTGGCCATAAAGAAGTCTTACTAAATTCAAAAATAGTGATATAATTTCTTACATCTTCTGGAATAATATAGGAATGCAGTGATATTAGAAATTGACAGTGAGGAAAACCACAGAAATTATATAAATATGTGAAGGTGTAACAGCACATTTTTTAGCACACTAGGTTACTGAAGAAGTCAGAGTGGGCAGGACCTAGACTAGAATCAAATTACAATGGATATACAACATATCATATCCAATGAGATACAGCAAAAACAGAACACAACCAGAATTTTATTCAAAGAGTGCTTTCATCAAAAGACAGAGGGATGGTATAAATGAAGGTGTAGGAAGAGAAGGAGATACAAGGAGATAGAGAGAGAGTGAGATGAGACAGACAGACAGACAGATGTCTGAAATAAATAATGATGTATTTCTAGATCCTGGAAAATAAATGAGGCAAATTCAAAAAGAGTAATAAGAAAGAAATAATAAATATCAAAGGGTAACTAAATGTTATAGGGACAGAAAGGATTATACAAAGAACCTATTAAACAAAGTTGGCTCTTCATGAAGATAATAAAATTGGCCAAACTAATAAAAAGAAACAGAATAAAACCCCAAAAAATAAAGCTCGAGGTGAAGAAAAGTGACATATTATAACAGATAGCAATGAACTCCAGAGAATCACTAAGAAATATTTTGAAAAATAATTTGACTTTTAATTGGAAAATAAAAAAAGTCGCATATCCAAATATATATGACTCACCAAGATTGAAGTTAAAGTATATGAAAAAGATAAATAGATAATAGAAATTAATGAAATTGAAGCAGTAATAAAATGGCCCAACAAAGAAAAGCCAAGTATGAGATATATGTACAGTTGGATTTTAAAGAAGATACAATAGCAATGCTCCTCACAATTTTTCCTGGAATACAAAGGGAAGGAACTGCTGCCAGAATCCAGTGGGGACACATTAATAAACAAACATTGAATAAGTATCCATGATAATATGTATGCAACTATCCTCAATAAAATAATTTTTCATTGAATTCAACACCGTACTGAAAAGATCATACACTGTGATCAAGTTGATTTCATTCCAGGGATGCAATACTTGTACAACAAACACAAGGCAGCAAATAGCACATAAATAGAATCAAAGATAAAAACATTGCATGATCTTCTTAACAGATGCAGAATAATCCATGATCATATCCCATTATGAAAAAATCCCTGAATAATTTTGTCATAGAAACATAATCCAAAACAAAATAAAAGCTATGTATGAGAAAGTCACAGTCTATATCATACTGAATGGCAAAAAATTGAAAGCATTTTCTCTAGTACCCAGAATGAGACAAAGATGTCCACTCTGACCTATTTTTTTCAAAAAGTACTCTAAGTGTTTGCAGAAAACCTTAAAGTTTTCATGAAAAGGCTCTTAGAATTGATAAGCAAAATTAACAAAGTAGCAGGATAGTAAGTCAAAATAGTATAAGTACTTTCCTGTACATAAATAATTAACTGGCTGAAAATGAAATTAGAAAAGCAATCTGATTCCCCATAGATTGAAATACATACAGACATATACATACAGACAGACAGATACAGAAATGAAACTAACTTAGAATGTGAAAGACTTCTATAATTGAAATGAAAATATATTGAAGATATAAATTGAAGATCCCACTCAGTGGAAAGACTATCCACAAAAATGTATTGTGATAATTAATATTGTTAAAATGGTAATACTACGAAGGCTACCGAGGATTTGATTAAAATCTCCATCAAAATGACAATGACATCCTAGTAAAACAATCCTAAAATTCACATGGAAGCATAAAAATTCTAAAACAGCCAGAACAGTTATAAGCAAAAAACTCAATGCTGGAGACGTCATAATATTTCATGTTAAAATGTACTACAGAGCCTTAGCAACCAAGTCAGTATGGTACAGGCATAGAGATAAAAAACAGAATAGAAGATCCAGAATAAATTTATGCATCTACATCCAACTGAAATTTGATAAAAATGCCAAAAGTATACAGTACAGAAAAGATAGCCTACTCAAAAAGGATGCACTGGAAGCCAGATATACATACTTCAAAGGCAAAAACAGCAGGCCTATCTCTCATGTTATGTAAGAAGCAACTAAACAGTGATTATATTCCTTAACGTAACATCTGAAACTTTGAAGCTGGTAGAAGAAAACATATGGGGCTCACTTCAAATATGAATGGTGGCTACGATTTCCTGTGTTTAGGACAGTAGTAACTCAGGAAACAAAAACAAGAATTGACAAGGCAAATGGGATTCCATCAACTCAATAAACTGTCTGCACATCTAAAGGAATGTTGAACAGAATTAAAACACAGCCTACAGAATGTAAGTAAAATTTCAGCATCTAGTCTTCTGACAAAGAATTATTATCTAGATTATATATAATACATTCAAAATTTTAACAGAAAAAGATAAATAATTCAATCAAAATGGGCAAAAGATTGGAATGGACACTTCTCAAATGAAGAACTACAACTGGCCAATAAACTTAGGATGAAACGCTCACTATCTTTACTGGTTGGGAAAACACAAAGCAAAATGACATTGAGATTTCATCTCTCTTCAGTAAGAATAAGTATTTTCTCCAAACCAAAAACCACCCATGCTAGCAAATATGGAGAAAAATGAACTCCTATAAAATGATTTTCAGTATGTATATTTGTATATCAACTATGAAAAAACTATAAGATCCAGAAACACCAAACCTGGTAATGTACAGTTTATATATGCATGTAATGAAATCAGTGTGAAAACAGATCCTGCATGCCAATAATTGTTAAGACAACATTCAAAATGCTAAGGAATAGAATAATTTTACTTGCACTTTAACAGATGTAAAGATAAAGAAAACATGGTACAGCAACACAGTGGAGTATTTTTCATTCATTAGGAAAAGAAATTCACCTCACTTACAGAAAAATGGATGAAACTGGAAAACATCAAGTTAAGTGAAATAAGCCAAATACAAAAGAACAAGTATCAGGTATTTTCTCTCATATATGTAAACTAAATGAAAAATAAAGATGAATTTAAAGTAGCAGTGGAAATATTCGGAAATGGCATTTGGTCTGTTGAAAGAGGTGAGAGATTGGAGAATGAGAAATGGTAGAAGAAAGGGTGGACGTGATCGTGGCACAAAATATATATGCATGGAGATATCACAGTGAAATATGTTGATTCTAATTATTAATATGTGTCCATGATTATAATAATAAAATATTTCAAAAGAGAAAGTAGATTCATTATATAATAAAACGTACATTCTTTTTTCACATATTATTGGTGGGAATATGAAAATGGAGTTAATTCAAAAAGGGGATAATACAATCAAATGTTTCTTTATATATTTCCTCACTAAATGTGATTATGACGATTGAGAGCTAAATATTTTAAGCAAAAATCATTTCTTTAAAATCTGGTAGCTAGCTCTGAAATTATAGAGAGGTTTTAACTCTTACTCATCTCAGAAAAAGGTTTCTTACACATTTTTGACAGGATGCTATCACTATTGTTTAGTACATTTCTCAGTAATGGCAGAGACAAAGCCAAGTGTGTATGTGTGTGTGTGTGTGTGTGTGTGTGTGTGTCTGTGTGTCTGTGTGTCTGTGTGTCTGTGTGTAACTACTTAGAATGAATGGTGAAAAACGACAAGGTAGCTCGTAGTGGTAGTCCTTCTCAGAGAGGCACAGCAGTGTTGAAAGTTGTTTTCCCCACAGAAAACCCTGAGGGAGTCTGGGTCAGAGATTCTCCAGCAGCCTGAAGGCCAGCCTTGCATGGTCACCAGAGAACCTGGAGTCAGATGCTGTTTATATGACCCATGTGGAGAAGGATTTCATTGTTTTCTACTCTGCAGTCCCACATAGGTCTCTTGAGTGTTCAGACAGAAATTTATGGGTCTATGGCCACTGTTCAATGATTCCAGAAAATCAACATGGGCTCTATAAATCAATTATCTGAGGGAAATTTTGAGTGTTGTCAGTACATTTTACATAAATTCTATCTGCTCTTATGGGGCAGATATGCTTCTTCCACCTTGCTTTATGTTGTCCTTTTATTACATTAGTGTTGTAATTTACAGTTAAAGATCTATAAAAGTATCACAGTAAACCGACACATAGATTCCCCAGTTTTCTGTTAAATTCATTAGCACTTTTGAGTAGATATTTTTCAAATCTCAGGAATGACTGCCTTTCTGAAAAGAAAATTAAAGTCTTTTCTTCCATATGTCACATTTCATTTATACATACAGCGTTGCATATCACCATAGCAATGTGGATATTTCTTTATAAATGGTAAAAGCTGACATAGTAGGATTATTAGGTTTAATGTCAGAGAAGAGTGGTTAACATTATTTTTATCTAGGTAATCATTCTAAGAAATAGAATGTTTAATTTTTTCTAATTTGCCAATTTTCAAGTTTCATTTTTAAAAGCCATTTCACTGAAATCAAATTGACATAGAATAAAACTGTAGTGATATAGTGTATACCACTAACTGAGTTTGGAATTGAATATAAGAAGCTATCACCACCACACATGTCATAAATATATTCTTATCCTTTGAAAGCTTCTTGCTTTTCTATTTCACAACTGTATGTATCTACCCCTTTAGTATTTTACACAGTGCTGGTGGGAATGTCAATATAACCAGTAGAGATATCCTCAAAACATTCAAAATAGAATATCCACATGATCCATGTAAACCACTCTTTTATAAATACCTGGAAGAGTTAAAGTCAGTATTCAATAGTGACACAGCAATAGCCATGTTTAATAAGGTGCTATTTACAATATCCACGCTACAGAATCTTGCCAACAGTAAAGAAAATGCGTCATATAAAATCAAGAGAATCACTTCACTTACAGAAAAAGCAATGCAAATGGAGATCTTCATGTTGACATAGAGAAAAGAAATGATGTTTTCTTTCATGTATGGAGTTTAGAAAAAGAAACGACAGTAAGAAAGTAGAAGGCAGACTATTTGAGTGGTGGAAAGTGATCATGGTAGTGGCTAAGGGAAATAATGGGTGCATAGAATTGATCAATATATAGTATATGTATGTAGAAATACGCCCCAATGAACCCCATTATGCTGTGTAATTCATCTATATTAATAAAAATTTTAATGTTTTTCATTTTAAAAAATATGTGCCCCTTTAGCACTTTTCAAAGCATGTAATAGAGTACTACTAGCAATTAGCACTATGCTGTATGATAGTAGATCAATATTACTCAGATATATTTTATAACTGAAACTTTGGCTCTATTTGTGTACTCTTGTCTATTATGTCGTAAAAGACAGCATGACATAAACTGCTGATCAGTATGGAACCAGAAGGTCACTTTTAGTTGCTTATTTACTGTGAGAACTTGGAGAAGTTCTTTATTCTGCTGAAAGCCTCTGTAAAGTGGAATAATTCTAGTTATCTACCAAGACTCTTTCCATAACCTGGCAAATGAGAATAAGGCACATTGTAGAGAACTTGCACATTCACTATGTGACCTTCTGAAGTTCTCTCAATATTCCACTTCAGTCCATCCTCTGATAGCCATTTTTGGTTTCCTCTCTGTAGAAATGAGTCCATGTAATAATTGTTTTCCCTAAACATATAATGGTAATTCAATAGGTACATTTATCTTTTAAAAAATGTCTAAAAGTCAAAAATACTACTAAAATAGTAAAAGATCATACATTAAGGCATATCACTCTGTGTCTTCATAGGTAACATGTTCTGGAGAAGCAGTACAAAGGGCTCCTACTTTATCACACAGCTTATCACCAGTTTCCAGAAATATGCCTGGTGTGATCTTCTACAGGAAATATTCTGGAAGGTAAGTTTCCCTTCAAATAATTCATTTCATTATTCATAAGAAATTATAACTCTGCACTTTTCACACTATAATAACATACTTGTCAGGCAGGCAAAAGTAGACTACCATGTTTCTGTCATGCAGGTGTTTAAATATGGCTTAGAAGAAGATCTCAGGATGCCACAGTGAGAGGTGAAAGTAGATCAACACAATGTAAAAATAAAACCTTATATGTTTTGGGCTATGAATATCTTAGTTTTTAGGGTTAGAGAATGGAAAGTATGTAAAATTAACTCTCATTGTTTCATATATGGAATAAATACATATCATGTTGTGGAACATTCATTTATTAGCTTATGGATTTACCATGTAGTCTCCTGGGAAACAGGCTTTGTACTGGTGATATAGTAATAAGTCAGACATATTGGTTACCATTACCTTAAACACAAATCACATTTTTGTGAGATACATGGATACTAAAAAAGTAAGTCATGAAACAAATATGTGACTTCAGATTATCAAAATATCCATAAAGAGAAAGACCTACACTTATATAAGAGAATGAAGAAACTTAAATGGAATGATCTAGGTGGGAAAATATAAAACTTCTTCCTCATCTTATATTATTCCATATTTTCTCTCCTCATCCATAATTAATTGTTTCATTGTTCTTACTCTCATCCACCCTGTATGTATCTTAGTTACATGTTTGTTTGTTTTGGCTCTTTTTAAATTCAACAGAGGACAGTAATATTCTTGTAAGAAAAGAGATACATCTTGTGCTCGCTTTGCAGCACATGTACTAAAAATTGGAGTGATACGGAGAAGATTAGCAGGGCCCCTGCACAGGAACAGAGATACATCTTTATTAGCTCAGAAAGCATAACATCATTGCATAGGCGAACATTTATGTGCATAGAAATCTAGGAATTTAAGTCTTGTTTGGGGGGAAATGAATTAGAAATATCAACAATATACCTAGAAAAATACTAGAAATAGCATCAGTTGTGATCTCAGAGAACAGTCCAGGGACAAGAAAGTTGTTTATTGTTCAAACCTAACAAACAGAATCCAGGGATTGCAAGATCTTTGAATTGACACATGTCAGTCTGGGTGGGGTGAATTTAGCATATCTTACAAACTCAGTTTTCCTGAACAGATCTAAAGACTTGGTCATCAGGTCTGTAATTCAGAAGCAGAAAAGAGAAGAAATGGAGATTGGAAAGACTTAAATTGGGAATAAGGCATTTAAGTAAAGACCGCAGCTAAATATGGGCTGTTAATGCTAAGAGATCAGATAGTACATGACATCTATAGATTTCATCCCATCCACCTCAGTAACAACCTTCATGCCTGGAATTTTTTGTTGCAAAATGACTTCTGAGATTATATAAATCTCATCTCATCTAGAGCCTGTCTTTGGTTTTAGATACAGCTATCATGTGAAAAGGCAAATGTTACAGCACATTGTCCGATCAACCATGGGAAGACTATTCTACCTTTCCCATGGCCATTGAAAATAGTAAGAACAAAGAGTTGCTTTCAGGTAACACACATGAGAAATTAATATTGATATTAATATTGAGGTTAAATGTCCAATGGCACCTGACTGCATGGAGGATCTAATTAGTGTTCTTTGCTCTAGCAAAATCAAGGCAAAGTGACAAGTAATGAAAGACCCAGGGTAATGATTCATAAAGTGAAAATGTATTCCTCTTCCTATTATTTATATTCATTTCCCTCTCCATCCTATTCCTTTTTCCTGCACACACACACACATACACACACACACACACACACACACACACACACACACACACAGAATTATTGAGCATTAATCAGACAGTGAACAGAAGAGAAAATACAAAACAATCGTCTGTGGAGAAAAGAACACTTTGGCCCACTGAGTGGAGATACAACATGACTGAACTGACATACTTCTAATATTACCAGACAACATAAAATATATCCTAGACTTGAATGTTTGTGTCTTCTAACTCTGGAATCTGCTTCTCACAATAATCTCATAGTCTAGATGACAGATTGTTCAGTCTTCAGACTTTCATTTACTACTCAAAGAAATTTCAAATTTCCACAGTAACCCTCAGACTTTTTTGCTTTATTTTTCAAAGAAAAGAACAAATTTAAACTCAATTAGTTTTATGTGCACAACTTTATATCACAGACTATTGCATTAGTAAATGTCCTCACAGAAAATACTGTGAATTAGATTTTATCTTAAACTTTCCACATTACAAGCATTTATTTACATCATCTCTTATTTCTGCCAGCTGACACTACTCATAAAGGACAGGAATATTGTAACAGAACAGTTTTCATTGCCTAACTGATACAGAGTACCTCAGTGGGCATTGAAATATTTTTGATTAATATTTGTCAAAATTACCAAGTACCAGGAACAAAGTAAGGGGAATCCTGACTTCAAGAAGTCCTAAATTCTAAAAATTAGAGACATACTCCCAATAGATAAAAAGATATACTTATTAAAGTTTAGAAAAAAATAGTTAAGGAGAAAAATTCATGAGTAACAGAGGGATACAAAGTGGTGGATAGTGTATTGTTATAGATTGCTTAGGAAAAGCTGCTTTGAAATGATGAAATCAGAAAACAAAGAGAAAACAGAATGAGGGAGTGAACCTTACAGTTCTCAAGAAGGAAGTGCCCTACACCAGGACACGGCAAGGACAAAGGATCTGGGGCAGTAGTGTGCCAAATGTGTTTTAAAAGTTGAATAGGAAAAGTGTGAGCAGATGAGAATAAGGAAAATGCCAGAGACAGATTAGAGAAATGGTAAGGAGCTTGAGCCCAAGGGCATTGATGGCAGCACAGCAAAGGTTTTTAAAATTTTTATCCTAAGTGAGAATGAAACCTGAAGACATAATGCTTTTGAACCAATAAATAATATTCAAGATGTAGCCAAAATACATGGCAAATTTTAAAGCAATTTATTGTGTTGAAAGATATGTTACCATTAATCCCCCTTAAATACTTCCCCTCACTTTGAGCATACTTATTCCATTGTTCTTACGACTTTCTGAAAGAGATCTGGAAATACTCTTCACAATGATAAAAATATGTAGCAAATTCTATATAAACACTTAATTTTCAATGGACTAGTACCAGGAAGGAACGATTTACCACCATCTGATTGTAACCATCCTAATGGAAGGAACTGATACTCATGGGAGAGAGACTGGGTCAAGTATGATCAAGGGACTTTTTCCAGATCAGGGGGATTGAAGGGAAGACCCTCAAGTACATTGTTTTGCAACTGTGTCAGTCAGTTGATTACCTTGAGATACTCTGTTAAGTCCTTTTTGGTGCCCTCTACAGTGAATTACCACCACTTTTGAGGGCATATAGACAGATGATAAAAATTTATCTATCTCTTTATGATATTTTATGGGAGATCTATTGATTGTCAGAGATATTTTTTCTTTCTTTTCATATGTCTGTGTGGGCATGTAGCACTAGGAAAGCATACTTTGAATCAGTATAAATATTGATTTTTTTTTTTACTCAGTTGTAAAGCCCTTGTCAGAGTTGTAAGCTCCGCTACCTGGGCACTAGTCCCAGGGGCTAGTGAGGGACTTTTAAGTGTCTGATACAGAGTCTTTATTGCATGTCCTGGCTTTCTTTTTTTATTTTCATTTTAAAGAGAAAAAAACAATAAAAACAAAGATACAGAATTTCAAAAACAAGATAATTGATAATGGTGAACATAATGTATATTATTATCTTCAAAATAGTTGCTCAGATTGCAAGATATAGGCATGCATAACTGTTCTAACGATATAAGCACAAACTGTTGTTTTTCAATGAACTAAGAAAAATCAGTAGTATAATTATCTTAGCTATCTTTTGTATATATATTTTTTCCTTTTCTCTTCCTTCTTTTATCCTTTCACCCAT
Source organism: Cuniculus paca (assembly GCA_004365215.1). Lineage (NCBI taxonomy): Eukaryota > Metazoa > Chordata > Mammalia > Rodentia > Cuniculidae > Cuniculus > Cuniculus paca. The sequence goes on from RJWT010000623.1 coordinate 28,010, forward strand.
CCCAGTTGTTCTTTACTTTTGAGCTGTTTCTTTCCCTTTTATACCTTGGCTTTCATGTCTCATTGTCCCTGAAGGAACATAGAAAAGGGTCAAACCAGAGTCAGAAAGGGGTGTGTCTAACAAGTGTTTGGTGTATGGAGAATTACCTTTTCGTGGTCAGGTATTTCAGTGTTAATTTTTTATTTTCTTGGTAGAAATGTCGCAGGATTTAAGGAAGAATATGTTTTTATTTGGATGGCTTGTCCTATTAAAAGTGGAGCTCAAAATTTGAGCAGCCAGTTGTCTGATAACCAAAGACTCTCTTTGGAAGAAAGAAGTCTTGCCACATTGTGAAGTGTATATATAGTGAGATATTTGCCTAAAGTTAGCTTGTATGCCTCTGGTACCGGGAGAGCTGTGGCAGCCAGAGCTCTAAGGCACACAGGCTGCTTCTTTGCTATAATGTTTAATTTATGAATCAGGTACTCTACAGGCTGTTGAGTAGATCCTTGACCCTGCATAAGCACTCCCAAAGCCATGCCCCACTGTTCACCAATGCATAGGTTGAAACCATGTCCTGTCAATAGGCTCCATGCTGAGGCATCCAGAAGTACTCATTTAAGTTTTTGGAATGCAGTTTGGGAATCAGGTTTCGTGGTTAAAATACGAGTATCTGTCTTTTGGGCTTCCTTTATAAGCTGATAGAGAGGTTGTGTGATCTCACCATATCTTGCTATCCAAAGGGGACAAAAGCCTCTAATCCTTAGGAACCCCTATAGCTGATTAAGGTCTTGGGCTATGGGAAGGAAACTATTAGTTTAATTTTCTCTTCCCCAAGTCTTTGGATTCTCTTAGATATTATAAGCATAAATATTTTTTCTCAAGACCACAAAGTTGTGCCTAAAACCTAGAGACCTTATGACCTTTGTCTTCCAGAGAATCTGACAGGGCATGGCTGCCCTAGCAAGAGTGTTCTTCTGAGGGGGCACATAACAATACATCATCACATACTGAAGGACTATGAATTGGAAAGATTAAAAACATGCCAAGTCATAGGAAAGCACTTGTCCAAAAAAAATGAGGACTGTCTCTGAACACTAGAGGAAGCACAGTCCAAGTCAGTTGAGAGGCCTTGGTCATGAAGATTTTCAAAGACCAAAAGACACTGGAAATCTGTATATAAAAGAATACAAAAGATAGCATATGCTAAATCTAGCACTGAAAACCAACTAGTATCTTCTGGGATCTGAGAAAGGAGAGTGTGCAAGTTAGGTACTGCTGGGTGGACTGACACTACTGCCTCATTTACCAATCTAAGGTCCTGTACCAATCTTTATTTTCTACTGAGTTTTTGAATTCCCAAGATTGGAATGTTTCAGGGGTTGGTATACGTTGTAAGTAAACCTTGTGTCCTTAAATTTTCAATTATTGGCAATAGTCCTTTTTACAACTTTAGACCTTAGAGGGTATTGCCTTCATTGAGGAAAAATAGTAGGATCTTTGGGATGTATTTATACTGGAGAATCTCTTATTATTCTTTCTATTTTATCTTTAGCTGTCCATACTTTAAAATTTATTCCTTTCCCCATGAGAGGGAAGCAACGTATCTGATCTGGGTGCATTGTACTATGGTATTCAAACAAGATAAGATATCTCTCTGAGGGAGTGGACTTCCAGGCATAATTAAAAAGGAATGGGAGAAGAAAGAACCATCCCAGTTACAGCCTAAGAGTTGTGAAAAATAGTGAGTTACCTCCTCTCCAGTGATTTCTTTCACTGAAGCATGATGGCTGGAAGGAAGGCCAGGGTTGAAAAGAAGGACTGAGTGATACAAGCCAGTGTCCAGGAATAGGCTGGTTTCTTTTTCCTCTATAATAATGATTACCCAGGATACCTCTAAGGAGATGACAGTTCAGCCAGAGGGAGAAGGCAGAGAGTGCCCTCGGACTGAATAGGCCAGCTGGTAAGATGAGTCTGATCCCTGAGACCTCCATCTCAGAGTGCGGTCTAACTTCTGGCGGTCACCTTTGCAATCAGGGCATGGCTCAGGGTGCCTCTTGTCATGACATTTTTCATCACAATTCTTTCTAAGGTGACCTGACTTTCTACAGTGATAGCAGTTGAGTTCAGTCATCAAGCTCTTTTTGGGGCCGTGAGAATCAGACTTGGAATCTCTTTCTTTTAAGGCCATAACCAGGGCAAGCATTTTCTCTTAGTCTCTTTGTTTTTTTCCCTAGGCCTCTTCCTAGTCTCAATTATAAAATTCTGAGGCAGCATTAAAGTATCAAATGAACTATGTGGACCAAAAGACACCTTTTGTAGGGATCTTATGTAGGGTCTGCTTTAGCTTTAGTCGGAACTGGCTGCTCCCCTGGATGCCTGTCTTCTGGCCTCTGAAATTAACTGTATGGTATTCACTTCTAAACGTAGTAGCAGCTTGTAATGCTGCTTGTCTCTCATTAGAAGTCAATGTTTGATTTAAGGTAGCATAACATCTTTCTAGTCTAGTTCATAGGTCTGAGTAAGTCTCCTAAAGACCTCAATGTACTTATTGGGGTCATCTAAAAATTTCCCTGATCTTGTTTGATCTGTTTGAGGTCACTAAGAGCAAGTGAGGGAAACCTTAGGCTTAGTAATAGTGAAAGAGGCTTTGATTAAAGTTGCCTTGGAAAACTCACCCTTAGAGCCTGAAGAGCAAGGAAGGGTAATATTTGTACCCACTTGTGTCTTAAGGGCTAGACATATCTGGTTTTCCTGTGGTTTGCATTTACAATTTGAGCACAAGTAAAGATTATCTGTCAATGCAAAGAAAATCTGAGCATAAGGTAGTTTTGACCACTTTCCCACTCTCTTACAGTACAATTCTAGGTGTGAAATAGTATCATAAACAATACTTCCCTCTGTATTCCATTTTGCCTCTAGCAGGTAGGCAGGCCATACACAGTTGTACAAAAACATTAAACTGCTCTTTCTCAATACATGCAAGTTGAACAAATTTTAGTGTTCAAGAATGCATTTTAAAGGAGTAAGAGAATATGACATTGAGTTTCCCAAAAACAGGAAGGGGAAAGATCAGTATTCCTTTCAAACCCTATTTGGTTTCTATATCCTCTCAAGACATCCCCTGAAGTGACCTGCTCCAGAGCAGTGATTACTGTTATGCAAGTGCCCAGAAGATAGGTTGAGTTGGACTAGTCACCCTTACTGAGGCATGCCCGTACCATCTCCAGAAACTTGCATTCCTAATCCCAGGATGTCTTTCCAAAAGCCCAAGCTCTAATTTTTGTTCATTTGACCTAAATTTTTTCTGCTAATATAAATGCAGTAAAAAATTTGATAGACTTCTTATTAACTTCATTTTTGAACATCCCACAAGGAATCTGCAAACACTATGACTGACACATGTCAAACCAGTCAAATCATTGCTTTGCCTTTGGTGTTCATTATGGTAAGTACGTCCATCCTGTCTTTGACTGTTGGGTGCTCCTGAATAGTTCTTGCCACTCTTGGATCCTATTGGACCTATAGTCCCCTTTTGAGTGACTGTGATCCCTACTGTAAGGTGTGGCACAGAGAGTACAATGACAAGGCACTTCAAGGATGCTGGCACCCAGCTCACAAATCTGTTTCTTAAACTATTAGTGAAGGATATATTTTCTGGAACCTCACCTTGTGGTGAATTAAGTTTTACTTGGCAAATTCACTCCACCATTTCTTTTTCTCAGGGCTCTTGAATATCATCAATGACAGTAAACCAAGGGATAGCAAATATCTCTTGCTCATTCATAGTGGGCCATCATTTCATGCATACTTCAGCTCATCAATCAAATAAATTATTAATACTCTTTTTTTAACTCCATGAGCTGTTAAATTAAATACACAATCAGTTTAATAGGTTCATGTAAGAAAAAAAGAAAAACTCAGACTAATCCAGGTTTTTGTGACTTTTACAATTATTACACAACCTTAAAATTTATTCCCAAACTTGTTCCTTAGGTGTGCGCTTGTAAAAATTAGAAATCTCAAGAAGTTCTTTGGGAGTATAACGGACACCCTCTTGAGTCATGCTGTGTAACTCACTTTTAAGAACCTTCTTAAATTTGAGCCTTGTTAGAGGCCTGGAGACAAATATATATATATGATGAGGGTGGGTTCTGAGGAGTGTTAGCATTTTCTCGCTTGGTAACAGAATCAGGTATGGTCATTACTGTTTCTATAAGCATCACAGGATTAGTTCTTGCAGGTACAGGAAGAGAGACCAACAGTGCAAGGGGCAAGAGTGAGGAAGCCTCTGCATGGAAGGTCAAGAAATCTTTTCCTCTGGCAAAAAATCCTCATGGAATTTAGGAGTTCCATGTCCCCAGCTTCCTCAAGTTCCTCCCAAACATCTTCTTCCCAATTTACAGATTCCGTTCCTTTCTGATCAGCAACCTCACTTTTATTTTGATATCCTTTAAGACTGAGCACGAAGTTGTGATGTACTTTAATTTATAATATGAGACTTATAATTTGATTTTTCAACAATTTCAGTCTAACAATTTCTTCAGGACACACTTAGAATTCTTTACATTCTTTATGCATCCTTGGAGCTGGGTGTTTGAATTTCTTTTAATTTTAAAAGCAAAACAGAAAAAAGGATAGAAATAATACAGAATTTCCAAAAAAAAGTAGGAAACTAACACTAGTTAATACATTGCACATTGTTACCTTAGAAGTAGTTGTTCAGGTTATAAGATCTAGGCATAAAAAATGATCAATCAAACAATGACGGCACAATCTTTTCTTTTTGATGAACTAACAGAGATTAGTAGTATAGTTATCTATCTTGCATACATATACATACATACAGCTATGTATGTATTCCTACATGCATATAATCTTTTCCTTTCTTCCTTTTCTCCTTTCTCCCATCCCCATTGTTCTTTCCCTCTGAGCACTTTCTTTCCCTTTCATTATTGCAATATCTATTGTACATTTTGTATCTTATTACTCTTTCAGTTTTTTATTTTTTTTTTACCCTAGGGAGACAACATTAGGATGTTCGAATTTCTGAGCTTCTTATTTTCATGTTTAAAAGACTTGAGATTTTTTTTATGTAGGTCTGGCGCTCATGATTTCACTTTATTAGTTTGTCCAGAGCACAATTATATTTCCTACTCTTCCAAAACATTCAAAAGTATTGTATGTATGTATTCATTAGATCCCTTGAATCTCACAAGTAGAAAATTATGATTATCAAGTGATGCTATGTTGTGCAGTACTTTAAAGAGTTGATACCATGAACTATCATCTAAACTAGTCAAATTCATAAAGACGGAAAGTAGAATGGTGATTTCAGAGACTGAAATGGTAAAGGATTGTTTGATAGCTAAAAGTATCAGTTTTCTAAGATAAAATGACCTCTGGAGATGAATGGTGATGATAGTTACACAGGAAGTGTTTATTGCCACTGAACTTGATACTGAAAACAGGGCTATATTGTCAAATTTCATGTTACGTGTATTATATCACAATTGAAAAGAAAAGAGTCTTTGCACTTAATTTTTGTGGCAAAATGTGCAGTACTCTGGCTTGACTTTCTATTCCAAACTTATTGAAGATTCTTTTTGCATGCATTTAATTTTACATGGCTTTCTTATTTCTTATTCTTAATTCTTATCCTAAAGGGAAGGTGAAGTAAATATCCTATGGGTACATTTCTGTTACAACTTAAGACTTAGGGACCTGAAAATATCTCAGGAAATGAAAATAAACACTTCTTAGGAAAGAAATATCATAAACATATAAATAGGTATAATTATTATGTATAAAACTATGTATAAGCTTTGCCTAGAAAAACAGTACAAACTCATTGGTCGTTTCAACTGTGTATCCAATGCTAGTGTGAGGCACCATGATTAGTGAGCCAGTCTGAAAGAAATGATCTTGAAGAAGAACTAGTTTGAGAATGGACTCTCTTTCTTATTAGGATTTGTGAATATTCCTTTGAGCAGTCTTGCCATTGATGACAGAAATGGGAGGAGGAAAACAGGAGTGAGGGAGAAGTTCAGCTATGCTTTCACAGCATCTGTGAAGGAAAGATAAAAGCCAGAAGGCTCTGGAGCTCTATTACTATCTGCTCTTTTGCTAATCTTATCCAAATTTTCTATTTCAAATAAATCACTGGGTTACCTTATTGTTTTGTCCTACCCCTTCACATTCAATCCAAGCTAAAATGTTAATCTATCAATACTTGTGAAGGCCATTGGGTGACTGCCATGTAACTGAGACAGTCTCTGGTCTCCTTTGGTTTTTTCCCAGGAATCCCTTACAAACACAAAAATAGGCACAAAAATATTGCATTTTGATGTTTTTATCAACTACAATCTGATAAAATGGGAAACATACAGAGCTGTCACTCAGTTTTCAAAAACATCACATCTTTGTAATGTTGTTACATTTTTTTGTAATATTCTTGTCCATGCTTTTAGAGCCAGGTTTACAATAATGACTCCATCGTGAGTAATTGAGTTGCCTCAAAAGCATGCTGATGAAAGTACTAATACTAAAGTATTTGATATTCTTTCATATCAAATGGTCAGATTTGGCTACCTTTCTTATCTATGTACATAGATAGTGGCTGAACACCATAATGAAACACCATAGAATTGCACTTTCCACAACAGGATAAAGACCATACAGCTTAAATTGTCTTTCTCTTGCAGAAATACTAATAAATAATGAAGTATTATCTTCTGAAGTGCTCAGGAGGGTTTCTAATATTTTAACTCATGTCAATTTCTAAAATTTTTGACATAGATTTTAGCAATGGGTTGGAAGCCAGGAATGAAGAATAAGCATTTCCTGTGTTTTTCTGGTGGGTGCAATTCTGATGAGCTCTTTATAAAGCTAAAATGAATAGTTGTGGTTCTTTTCCTTTCTGAATTTTTCAGTCATATATTTTCTAAGTGTGTGTGTGTGTGTGTGTGTGTGTGTAGGGGGGTGGGAATCACTGTGGCACTAGAGACAGATGTTTTCAATGTTTTCTTCCAAAAAGATGCATGTGTCACTGATAGAAAATTTGTTCTTGTCTGTGAGACATCAGAGATGGGGTCGGGGCACCTGACGTAGATGTCAGATGGTTTCTATGAGGAAACACACTGGCTGTACATGCAATGAACTGCAGGGTCTGAGTTCAGTATAGGACTCTCATAGCCTCTATTAATTGAAAGATTTTCCAACCATATCAAGGAACAACACAGTCATACATATTGGAATTAAAAACATTACTCACATAAAGTTCTTGAAAAAAAACTAAATGATCTTGCACAGGGTTAAGTCCCATGATTGCCAACAACTGAACAAACATTGAATTTTATCTGTAAACACAATTGCTTTATTTCTACTTTTATTCATGGAGACACAGAATCATGATATTGAGTAAAAGAAAGTCCAGGGAATAAGACTCGTAGGATAGATAAGAGATCACAAGTAATTTTTCTTTAACTTCATGAATAGCAGAAAATTTACACATAATCAAAACAAAATGGAGAAAGCCTGTCAACCACCCTGCATGAGCTGTGTGAGGCTTAAAAGAGGCTCACAAGGGTTCTCATATTCAGTGAAGCTATTCCAGAAAATTATCCATCTCTACTGGGCAATAGCAGTCAGTCAGTGGAGATGTCTGGAAAGGTTGCTAAATGTTAGACTTAAAAGAGTAGCACATTCCAGGCTTCCCTTTCATACCTAGCCTGATTGGATGCCCACCGTTTAGAAGCCTTAGTCAACACTAGTCAACATTTATAAACTAAACAGTGGAAATTAAAAAAAAAAGTTTGCAACAAACACTTTAGTTTTCTAAATTCTCACACTTCCTAGTTAGGATACAATGCTTATGTAAATATTTTATAGCCACAAAATCTGTTAGTGATACTGTAGAATATTTTGCTGACGTTGGTAGAACTGTCGCTGAGAAATGTGTGTTATGCTGAATATATAATAGTTTTCTTCCAGTGGTCTTTAATAGCCAACAATGGTTTCCCTCTTTTGTCTGATACCTATTTAGCTTTCTCATAAAGCATACTAACCCCTGTGCTAAGATTTTACACACTTTGTTCATTTTCCTTTTGCACTTCCACAATCAAATTCTGTCTCCTCTCTTCTGAATGCTCTTCCCTTCAACTCACCCCTATTTTACATTTACTCAGATGTAGCTCTCTGTGGAAGCAGTCACACACATTTACAACTTCCATTCTTCTGTTGATCTGTTCTTCTCATAACAGTTGGCTTTACTGTGCAGCAGCATGCAGTGTCCTCTAATTTAATATTCACAGAAGCCTTAGGAAGATTGCAATCACCAAATGATATTGCAAAACCGAGTTCATCAGCTCCCCCCCAAAGTTGTTCTTTTTCCACTTTGCCTTATCTACAGATGGCAGCACATCTACTGAGCATTTCATATATGTATTTTTAAATAGCACTGAACTTATTTTTCTCCTTAAAACTCTGCCATCACCAGCATTCAACAGTATGTTAAATTTTATTTTTTTCATTGCACATATTGTGATTTTTTTATGGTGCTGGGGATTGAACTCAAGGCTTCACACATGCTAGGCAAGGAGTCTGCCACTGAGCAACATCCCCTGCCCATGTATTCAAAATTTTACATTACTTCTTTTCACCATCACATTTTACCCCTCTCTTCCTACACTATCATGCACCTCCCCTACTACAACTTTCATTGTATGTTTATTTTCTAAAGCCATTGCTTTTTCTGGTGTGAAGAGTGAACATGTGTGTCTTAGTTACACATGTAACCCTATGTAGCTGAAGATCTGGATCATCAGAGATTCATAATAAATACTTGTTAAATGCACAATTGAGTAAATAAGCCTATAAAAGTGGTAATACTTATGTATCCAGTAGACAAACCTTTATTATACATCTCTTATTAAAAGGCATGTTTTCTTTATATGGTCTAGATAGAAGACTCTTGTCTGAAGAGCAGTTGACTAAAATTTTTTCCCAATTGGTGGGTTTTCTTTTCACTCTCTTGGAGATTTCTTTTGACATTCAAAAACTTTTTTAACTTTGACAAGATCCCAGTTGTTGATTCTGGGAAGTGTTTCCTGTGCAGTTTGACTTTTGTTCATGAATTCTCCACCAGCCCCTATGTCTTCAAGATTTCTACCCACTATGTTTTCCAGCAGATTTAGTGTTTCTGTTTTAATATTTAGATCTTTGATCCATTTTGACTTTAGTTTAGTGCATTGTGATAGGCTGGGGTCTAATTTTAGTTTTTGGCATACGCAAAGACAGTTTTTCCACCACCACTTATTGAAGAAGCTATCTTTCTTCCAGTGAACATGTTTGACCCCTTTATCAGAAATAAAGTGGCTGAATGTGTTTGTAGTTGCGGTTTTATCTTCTAATCTATTCCATTGATCCTCAGGTCTGTTTTGATTCCAGTACCATGCTGATTTGATTACAGTAGCTTTGTAGTATAAGTTCAAGTCTGGGATTGTGATGCCTCCTGTCCTGCCCTTGCTGCCCAGAAGTGCCTTTGCTAATCTAGGTTTCTTCTGCTTCCATATGAATTTTACGAATGATTTCTCTAGATTTGTGAGGTAGGCTAATGGTATTTGGATGGGAATTGCATTAAATCTGTATAATAATTTTGGGAGAATGGCCATTTTCACAATGTTTGTTCTTCCTATCCATGAACATGAAATATCTTTCCATTTTCTGAGATCCTCTTCGATTTCTTTTTTCAGAGTAGTGTAATTTTCATTGAATAGACCTTTTGTTTCCTTTGTTAGGTTGATTCCTAATTATTTCATTTTTTTGGGTGCTATTGTAAAGGGTGTGGTTTCTCTTATTTCTCTCTCAGTGAGTTTGTTGTTTGTGTACAGGAATGTGATTGATTTCTCAGTATTGACTTTGTATTCAGCTACATAATTCTATGGAGTCTTCTATGTAGAGTATCATGTCATCTGCAAATAGTGATAACTTAACTTCTTCCTTTCCTATCCTTATTCCTTTTATTTTGGTCTCTTGTCTAATTGCTCTGGGTAATGTCACCAGCACTGTATTGAATAGGAGTGGTGATAATGAACATCCTTGTCTTATTCCCGATTTTAGAGTGAAAGCTTTCAGTTTTTGACCGTTTAATGTGATACCGGCTGTTGGTTTGTCATAGATGGCTTTTATCAGATTGAGGTAAAGGCCATCTATTCCAATTTTCTGTAGGGTTCTTATCATGAAAGCGTGTTGGACTATATCAAAAGCTTTTTCTGTATCTATTGAAATGACCATGTGGTTCTTCTCTTTGGCTCTATTGATATGGTGTATTACATGTATTGATTTGTGTATGTTGAACCATCTTGTATTCCTGGACTAAATCCCACTTGGTCGTGATGTATAATCTTCCTGATGACTTGCTGCATTCTGTTTGCCAGTATTTTACTGAGGATTTTTGCATCTATGTTCATTATGGAGATTCACCTGTAGTTCTCTTTCTTGGTTGGGTCTTTCTCTGGTTTGGGTATTAGGGTAATACTTGCTTCCAGGAATGACTGAGGGTGACTTCCTTCCCTTTCAATGTCATTGAAGAGTTTGAGGAGTGTTTGCATTAAGTCTTCCTTGAATTTCTTATAGAATTCAGCTGTGAATCCATTAGGACCTGGACTTTTCTTGGTTGGTAATGTTCTAATTACATTTTCAATTTCCTTAAGTGAAATTGGGTTATTTAGTAGTTTTACCTCTTCTTGATCCAGTTTTGGTAATTGATATGTTTCTAGAAATCTGTCCATTTCTTCAGTGTTATCGATCCTATGAGTAAAGATTTTTGAAGTAGGTATGGATGATCTTCTTATTTCCACAGCATCTGTAGTGATTTCACCCTTTTCATTCCTTGTTGCATGGATTTGAGTTTTGTCTTTCCTTTTTTTAATAAGGTTGGCTAGGGGCTTATCAATTTTATTTATTCTTTCAAAGAACCAGCTCTTTGATTAGTTGATTCTTTGTATTGTTTTCTTACTCTCAATTGCATTAGTTTCTGCTCTGACCCTTTGGGTTGGGCTTGTTCTTCTTTTTCTAGATGTTTCAGGTGTAACATAAGATTGTTTGTATTTGTTCCACTTTCCAGATGTGAGAATTCACCACAATAAATTTCCCTCTGAGGACTGCTTTCATTGCATCCTACAAATTCCTGTAAGTTGTATTTGTATTTCCATTTGCTTGTAGATATTGTTTAATTTCCTCTGTGACCCACTGATTGTTCGGGAGTGTGCTATTTAATCTCCATGTGTTTATGGAGTTTTTGCAGTTTCTTTTGTCATTAATTTCCAATTTCATGGCACTGTGATCAGATAGTATGCATGGGAAAATTTCGATTCCTTTACATTTATTTAAGTATGCTCTATGGGCCAATATATGGTCTATTCTAGAGAATGTACCATGTGAAGCTGAGAAGAATGTATACTCTGATGTTGTTGAGTGGAAAACTCTGTAGACGTCTACCAGGTCCATTTGTTCACAGGTTTGATTCAGTTCTGTTATTTCTTTGCTGATTTTCTGTCTAGTTCATCTGTCTGTTTGTATCAAAGGGTGTTAAGTTCTCCTTTTATAATTGTGTTATTGCTTATTTGATTTTTCATTTCTATTAATCTTTGTTTTCTATAGTTGGGTGCTCCCATATTTGGTGCATATCTATTTAAGATTGTTATTTCTTCCTCTTGGCATTTTCCCCTAACCAGTATGTAATGACCTTCTTTATCTCTTTTGACCATTATTTGTTTGATGTTCACATCATATGCGAACACAATAGCTACCCCTGGTTTGTTTTTGTGTTCCTGTTGCATGGAGTATTGTTTTCCATCCTTTGACTTTCAGTCTATGAATTTCCTTTTGGGTTAGATGGGTTTCTTGTAGACAGCATATGGTTGGAAGTTTTTTCTTGATCCATTCTGCCAGTGTGTTTCTTTTGATTGGTGAATTGAGGCCATTTACATTAATGGTTATAACTAGTATATACTGGCTTGTTTTAGTCATATTATCTTTCTGCAATGGTTTCTTTACCTTTTCCCTCCACTTAGTTGTTTGCCCTGGTTGGTGTTCTTCTTCTGTAGATGTTTTTGACATCATAGCTATTTTCATGTCTATCTAGAGTATCTTTCAGTATTCTTTGCAGGGTTGGTTTGGTGGTCATGAAGTTCTTCAGCTGCTCTTTGTCATGGAAGTATCTTATTTCTCCATCCATTTTGAAGGATAGTTTTGCATTGTACATGAGTCTGGGTTGTAAGTTGTTTTCCTTTAGGACTTGAAATACTTCACTCCATGCTCTTCTTGACTTCATTGTTTGTGTTGAGAAGTCTGCTGTGCTTCTGATGGACTTTCCTTTATAGGTTATTTGCTTCTTTTCTCTCACAGCTTTTAATATTCTGTTCTTATGTCGAATTTCTGGAATGCTGATATATGTCTAGGTGTTGATTTATTTTGGTTATGGCTAGTTGGAGTACTGTATGCTTCACTTATCTGTATGTCAGTTTCCTTTCCCATGTTTGGGAAATTTTGAGCTATGACTTCTTTAAATAGTGTTTTTATATCATTTGTGTTTTCTCCTTTTTCATTTATACCTATTAGTCTTATATTGTTTTTCTTTGCACCATCTTGCACCTGCTGAATTGCTATTTCCTGATTCCTTGTTATCTTAATAAGATGTTTCCTTTCTTTCTCACTAGCTGCAATCATGTCTTTGAGATCTGAAAGTGTATTTTCACATTCATTGAGGCTGCTTTGCCATCTTTCAATGGCATTCTTGATTTCCTGGATATCTCTTTGAATCTATTTCATGCATTCTAATTCTTTCTTGTAGTCTTCAAGGTTTCCATCCTTTTGCAGTGTTCCTCTATTTTTCCAACTATATCTTCTTTAGATGTGCTTAGCATTTCTTTCATTACATTTATCATCTCTTGTTTTACCTGGAAATCATTTCTAATCTCAGTTCCTTTAAAGTTTCATGGAATTGTTTCTTTACTTCAGTTCCTATGATTTCAGAAGTTTCAGGTGTGTGGCTCATATTTTCTTCTATGTCCATGTCTCTTTGGCTTATTTGGGAAGGACTGGAGGTGCAAGATTGCATTTTGCTCCTTTGTTTTGTCATTTTCCTGTATTCCACTGTGGGAGGTGAATCCAACATGCACGGTTGAGGTGCCCAGGCTAGGTGAAACTAACAGTGCACGACTTCAGCTCCATCGAAGACTACCACTGTGTCTGTTCTGTTGCTGGGTGGTGTCTGGGCAGAGCCCAGGCAGGACGCCAGGGAAGCTCCAAATGTCCTGGACTGATCGGGGATAGGCACAAATTCGTACCAGTCTGGTTGCTGGATCCCAAGCTGCATGACTAGGTGAAATTTGCTGTGCATGCCTTCAACTCCTACAGTGAATGCTTATGAAAAATTTCTTGCAGGAAATGACAGTGAACACATACATTGCATAGTTCTTAGCAACATGTTTCTTCTATAATTAGGTTTTTAAAATGTTACCAGATTTTATCACACTTTGTGTATGACTAGCATGTAATATCCAGAATATATGATTGACTTCTACAACTCAACAATAGAATTATGAACAGATAAATTTTTAAATAGGCAAATGAATTACATTGTATAGATATTTCTCTGAAGAAGCTATATGAATGGGCAAAAAACACATAAAAACATGCTCAACATCAATAATTAAATGCAAATAAAACCATGATGAGTTATTACTTTACACTTCTCACAATGTCCATAATAAAATAAACAAGCAAACAGATAAGTACAAGATGAATTTTAACAAAGAGACTGAGAAATTTAAACTCATGCATACTGTAGGTGGGAACATGCAATTGTTTAGCTATTGTGGGAAAGTTTGATTTTTTTCCCCCTAAAACTGCACTTGTAGTATTCATGTAATCCTGCTATACCTCATCTGAGTTTTTTTGTCTAAAAAAAAAAAACAAACAAGCAAACAAACAAACAAAAAAAAGCAGAATACTCAGATACTTTTGTGCTAATGTTCATTTTGGCTGTCACAGTAATAACAGCTAAAAATGAGAAACAACTAAAATGTCCAACGATAACTAACTGGCTACACAAATTTGTTATATACATACCATAGACATTATTTAACCATAAAAATAAATGGACTTTTGACGCCTACTTAAGAATGGATGGATTCTGAAAAACATTTTGCTACACTAAATAAGCCAAAATTAATAGAAAAAAAATTACATTATTACACATGAAACATCTAGAATAGGCAAAGTCATGGAGAAATCATATTGATTAGAAGTCACCAATACTGGGAAATAGGAGCTGTTGCTTAATAGGGATACTCTTCGGAGTGATATATTTTGTTGTTTGGAATATGTTTGGAAATATAGCAAAGTGACCTTTACACAGCATGGTGAATGTAAATTAAAAAAATAAAGGTATAAAATTTAATTTCTTTAAATGGCAAACTTAAAGTCATATGTTTTAGCACAATAAAAGTAAGTAAAAAGCAGGTAATATGTTTAACAATAAAATTTTAATTATAAATTTGAAACATGATAGATTGATAACTTACAAAAAAGCAATCATTTAAAAAATGTTTATTAAAATATAAACTTATCTTTAGGAAAATGGATGTGCCTTGAGACTATAACATTAGGTGAAGAAAATCAAACACACAGACCTAAACATCACATGATTTCATTTTTTATGATAAACCCAAAACATAAATAAAAAGCAAAATAAAAGATAGATAAGAGGCAGTAGAGAGATAGATCATTTTCAAAGTGGTGTGGGGAGAACCAAAAGCTGGAAGAGCAGGGTGGAGGGGAGGGAAAGGAGATGAAAAAAGTAATCAACATGCATTATGAACAAGTACCAACTTCTCACAAAGAATGTAAACATCATACCTTACAAATGCACTAATAAAAATGGATAGAATACATCTTCATAGTGTAAGCATTTATGCAAGGTGATGAAATAAAGTAGCAAAGCATTTATGCAGGGTGATGAAATAAAGTAGCAAATATGGAGATGTAACACATGTTCTTTACAACTTATGCGATAAAACAAATGAGTTGACCTATTTATCCAGTTCCATCTACTTTCATATTCATTCATTCATTCATCCATCCATAATCCATCTATGTATAATATATCATATATTTTTTCTCATAAGTGATATAAAAGAAAGTATGAAGTCTCATGAAAGAAAAGATGAAGTTCTTTTTTAAATAAGTTAAATTCATATTTTGAATTTTGATACAGGAAATAGATTTCAACATTAGAAACCTGGAACATTGCACAAATAAAAGAAAAAAATAAAAAACCTAGTTTAGTACTTGGAATGGAAAATGGGCACTGTCTGTTGACAGTAAAATAGTTACTGATCCTGGCAAGTGATTAGAAGATCAGACAGGGAAAGAACTGTCAAAATACAAGATATAACATCGTATGTTAAAAAGTTGTATCTGCTACTCCCTCCAGAAATCAAAATAGGCAACTTACATGAACTTATTTTATTAATGCATTGAGAAATGGCCTTTAAAAATTGACTAAGTTCTAATTTTTTAGCTGATAATGACCTGGACTTTTCCAAACAGATCAGTAGTATGAACCCTTTCTTAAGTATATCAGTTCAGATCAAGACGTCAGAATTATTATTTAAACTCTAGCTTCTACAATGATTATTTTATTCATTAATTATTTTATTTTGATTATATTTCATTTTTTTTTCTCCATTTTGTGCCTGTAAAGACAATGTTTCTGACCACTAGTAACTTATTCTCTTGAGGGCACCACATAGTAACTTACAATTCTAATTAACAGATTGCATAATATTTTCATTTAGACTTATATTAATTCATGTTTGTTCTGTCTTTCTGTATTGTCTAATACTTTAATTGCAAAAAACCAAGGCCTAGACGTATTGAAGAGAAATAAAGTTTCCTTTTATTTTTAATTAAGTTTACTGATACTATTTAGATACACATAATGATCACATTCATTATATGGAATTTATACCTGTACATGATATATCTTGTGTTTTTGGGGTGTGTGTGTGTGTGTGTGTGTGTGTTTTATGTGCGTGTGTGTGTGTATACTCAGAGGTTTCTAACACATTTTATTTTGCAGACAACTGCTGTGTGGCTTTGAAGGACTAACATCTGTATAAATTCCAATAAAATGTTCAATTCTTGCCAGTTGTATGGCAGCCTTTCATGCTGCCCTCCAGATTGGGGTTCCAGTCTCAGTCGCGTACATGTGTAGGTGCTGTGGCTCCTGGATGAATGAATACCTGCCACAAGCTTGCCCTCCAAGGAGTGTCATCTTCCTTGTGGTGATTTCCTATGGCAAGAATGAGTGAGTATTGTGTGACTTCGGTGCCTGTAAGCAGGAAGCTTTCAGAAGCTGCAGGGACATGGTGCTTTTTCTTCTATGAAGACAGTCACTTGAGGATTCAGGGCCCTTGTCCTCAGAAATGGAAATCTCCAGCTGCTTCATAAGTTAAAATATAAGGAAACGTCATCTTTTAGTACCACAGATAACACCTTTTCGATCACCTATTTGTTCTAGAACTAATTCAAGAAACTATAGGTGCCATGAAAGCCTTAAAAGTTTTATAAAACTAAAATCTAGTTTTCCCCCAATAAATTGTACTTTATCCAAAACCCTCTGTCTTAATTACTTTTCTCTCATTGATGGGAAAGAATGTCCAACACCCAAAGTTAAGGAACCAATGATTTATTTAGCTCACAGTTTGTGGAGGTTTCAGTCCATAATCAGCAGGCTCCAAGGCAAGGTGGGCTGGCACAGGGGCAACATTTAAAAGTGGCAGAAGATAACAAAAGCAGCAAGAGCAAAAGAGGGAGAAACTTCTTTTCCTCCCTTATACTGCACTCAGGCTACCACCCCCTCGGGAGGGTGTAGCAGTCACACCATCTCCAGTTCTCTCTTCTTGCACAGGATAAGGATGTTTACAAAGTGAGGACACTGGTCTCCTGCTGATTTGCTTCATTAAACTTCTAACCTTCTCAAATTGACACAATGTATCAACCATTACACCCTATCTTCTAAAATAATTCTAAAAGAGGCATCTGATTATACAAGAGCAATGAAAAATTTTAGTATTTATTTGGGTAACAAGTTTAAGTCAGTGCTGCAATGTTGGCAATGCAGGTTTTTAACACAGATCACAAAAAATGTGTACAAAAAGATACTGGCTCAAAAGGCAAAACAATGCTAAGAATTATGCTGAACTCACTATACAAAATATAGACTGTATTAAACACGATGATTCACACAGAAGTCTTTATTACTAATTATATTTAAAAATTATTTGTGTAATTGTATATTGAATTGTAAATGAGTACTATACATGAGCCTCTTATCAGAAGGCAATTCTTTCTTGCACCATAGAGCATTTAATTGCATTACAAAAAGAGCTCTTTGGTCCTGTCAGTAAAGTTAATGAAATTTACTGTAAATATCAAAAAAGGCTACCAAAAAAAAGAATTTGTTTATTTATTTATCATCTTTAAAGTACTTTCCATGCAGTGAAGCACTTGGTTTGCTGACCTAAACTTCGGGGAACGTCCTGCCCAGGTTGCTCCTGATTTATCAGACTCGGCTTTCCAAATCAAAGATGCAAAGAAATCATTCACTGCTCATACTGGGAGATGAGCACGTCACTTACCAATTCTTTCTTTCCAGAATACTATCAAAGAAGCTTAAAGCAAGGACCAGACTGATATAACAAATACATACAAAATGAAACACACAAACTGCTAAGTGACATTACTCTTGTGCTGTGGCAAAGTACCTTTATGAAGAGCCTATGTGGTGAGAAATAGGTGTCTAAGATTAAAAATGAATCAACAATATTGGATAATAACATAATCCCATTCAAAGCTGCCTCAAGATCAGGTGCATCTTAAATTAATATAATAGAGAAAGAAGACTGTGGACTTCATTTTATTAATTGCATCCAATGTTGAACTGACCTAAGGTCATCAGATTTGTAGACAAAATGAGATATTTGTTGTTGCCTATTCTGTAGTCTTTATCTGAAGTTATGATAAAGGAAATAGGTCTATTTAAAAACAAAAATCAGATGGTTATCTGTGTCTAGTTTAAGAAGTAGCACCAAATGTGAGATTCACATTTTGAGTGGCCACATGTGGTGCAACTTCAGTGATCCAGGGCTTGTCTATGATTCTGGACTTACGGTTGCCCTGCTCTACAATCCCAATAATCCATGCTTGGTGACCTTCACCATATTTGGGCAACTTTATCTCTGCACAGAACCAAGCTGCTTGCTTACATGGTAAACAGATTAGTAGGCCTGATGTCTCCAGGCAAGTCCCATGCATGAAGCTGAATATGTTTCCACAGGCATTCCTCACAGCAGCCATCTTCACTAGTACAAGAAGGTTGTGAATCAAAAACAAACACGTTTTTCCTCTGTTGCTTGGCTGGGTTCTGTGCGTGGCTCCCAAATCCGGAAGCCCATGATGTCAAGGGTTGCATGGGTATTGGTTGTGTGCATGCTATAAATATTTGATTTAATCTCTGAGTGTTCTACCATCATTCAACTATATTATATTTTCCTAAAAAGTCAAATTTTTGAGAAAATTTATGAGACGTGTTAGATTATATGCCTTGTGTCTTCACTTCAGACAAGAACGTAAGTCCACAGTGAGTGTGGAACTTAACATGCATGATTCCAATAAAGTGCCTTACGTTAAAGATTAAAGTTCATGGTTTATGCTTTTAATACTGGTTTCATGAATTTCCAAAAATGTGTGACCATATAGGCCAGGTAGGAGAGAGGCCTCAGGCAAAAAAAAAAAAAAGCTATCGAGAGCAAACTCATGTAAAAAAAGAGAAGAGGAAATGTGAAGAAATGCTACTGACACAGAAATGGAGTACTGAATTTAGAGGCAAAGAAGATCTCTGCACACTAACAATCTTAGTAAAGAAAAAGAAAAATACATACAAGATTGTTATAGTATTAGATTCTCTTAGTTCACTGAAAAGAAAGGTTTGTGCTAATATCATTTGGAGATTTTTTTGCACTAAATTAAGTTGGAATTGATAAAATATTTAAATATTTTAATAGTAAAACATAAATACTAAATTTGTTGAAAAGTAGAGGAGATAAAACTCTTGAGAACATAGGTAGACTTTCTGAACAAAACTGAGACCACAAAAGGAATGTTTCAGGATCAACAACGGGGATCTCATTTTATTGAAAAGATTTTGCATGGCAAAAGAAATCCTTAACAGAGTGAAGAGACAACCAATAGAGTGGTAATGTCCACAACATCTTGTCCTTGACCTCTTTGTGGAAATAGCTACAAAGGAAACTCCACCCTGGCCAGTTAAACCACTACTTCCTGGGAGATCTGAGAGGCAGACCAATGTCACAGCCAAGGAGTGAAATCCCATATAAAAATTGCTCTTACAAAATTTTTCTGATTTTGCTTGCTTATGTGTTTGAATGAGTATATTAAGGTAATAAATAACTTTACTGAATGTCTATTGTTCAACTTTTATTGTTATTCAGACATTAAATTCAATCCACCAACTTCTCAGTGGCAGGCACTTTCTTCATAGTAGTCTCTTTGAGGTACATAATTATGATGTCAATCATTATAGCAACATAAAGTGTTAAGAATAATTAGGAATAGTTTTTAATAATAATTTTAAAACTGGTTGATTGCAAAGTTTGGCCTTCAATCTTCCCAGAAAATGCCACAAAGATACACACTCTATATGCTTCATGGGAAATATGCATTATATTTTTCAGGTAATGTTGGCACAGGGAAAGTGGGAGAGTATATGATTGAATGTAGCAACCTCATGGACTTATTTCTAGGTAATTATCACCAAGTGGACATTTGGACAAAATAGTATTTAAAAATATCACATTTTTTTTTTTTTTTTTTACTTCTGACAACTAAGCTAAAATGTTTGTGTGTGTGACTCACTGTGACTTCATTTCATCCTCCTCTGCACAATGAATGACTGGTGCTTATATGTGTTTCTTGTGGATGCTGTGCTAGACTGCCACATACTCAGAGGCAGGCACAAGTACACAACTAAAGTGCCCGTGGGGCTATTTTCTCTATCTTGGTTTTTGATTATTCCCAGCGATACTTTTATTCCCTGTCTGAAGCTGCAGCCCTTCAATCATTGTTTTACTCATTTTCTCCTGTCTCTTGGCCTTTATATTTTGTCTTCCTTGTCTATCTCTGTTCTAAGGGTCCATCTCTCTTTCTTCCTCTCTCTTACCCTTTTTAAACATAACAACAGTTTAGGGGCCCATCTTACTTATTTGAACTAATTTTTCTTCAATATACTACTTCCCAATAATGGCACATTTCCAATAAGAATCAGTAGGCATTAGGACTTAAATATACTTTACATGACACAATTTCCCCTACCAGAATGGCTAACTCACTTAACTGTTACACTGTGCTTTGTCTTTGGATTATCATTTTCACCATTTATTATACTTACGCAAGTCTGCTTCTATTTAGTTGTCATTGGATACATCTTACAAATTCTCATATGGACCTTCACATCTCTATTTCCCTCTCTAAAATTTTCTAGCTCCTTGTAAGAACCAGTCTACAAGTTTAGCCCTGACTGGAGAGTGAATGAGAATGAAAGACCACAAGACAGAAGTAATTGTTTTCATGGAAGAACATTCTTTGAAACCTCATCTTTCTAGTCATTAACTTAATAGCATGAACCCAAGGAGAGGGGGATATGAGTAGTAATTCTCATGAGATACTATGCCTTTATTTTTTTTTCTACTGAATTTATTATGCTTTACCAGAAACTGTTCTCACACCATCACTATCCATACTGATAATAAAAAGTTCAAATCTTATGTCTCAAATCTTAATTTCTTTTTCGAGTGCCAGGCTTTACTATTCAAATGCCTAGTAAATATATTCATTTAGAACTTCCTGAGATGTCTTTATCTAAGTCAATCAGAGCTAAATTTTCCATTCTTCCCTCATTCCATTTCTTTTCCAGTTTCCTCTGTCTTCAGTAATGATTTTACTTCACCATTTGTTCAAACCTGACTTCCAAAATTTGTATTTTATTCTTTCTTATTCTTAACTTTCTAGTTTCAAGGATTGGCTAACTTTTCTTGATTCCTCTCTCAAATCTGGATTCATCTCCTGTTTTCTACTCCTACTACTGTATTTCAGAGTGAACATTCCTATAATGCAGATTAATTCTACATCCATAACTCTCACTATATTTTTCTTGTTTTTTTTTTCTCTCAAATAAATTTGTCCTTTACTACCACTGGACTTCATGCTTTATAATGAAATTAAACATTTGTGATTAATTCATAACTCTCATCTAACCTCGGTTGGTTCATAGTTTGCAGTATCGTTTAATAGTTAAAAGACTGTTTTTCTACATACAATTTATCAGAATTACTATTTTTAGGAGGATGTTCAAAAATATTTTTATAATCCAGATCTTGTTCTATGTACAGATGATTAACAATGTATAATAATGAATAGGACAAACATTGCTCCTGCTTTGACTGAAGATGCATGAATACCTAAATCATTAATGAATAGGTATGCAAGCATCTACTAATAGTTAAGGTTACCCCAAATTTAGCAATGGAAATAATACTATACAAACCTATGTCAGTTAAAATTACATGGTATCCAATAGGAAAGTCAAATATTTGCACTAACTTAAATGTGCAACTACATCACTCTGGGAGACTGAGACAGGAAGACAGCAAGTCAGAGCCCATGCTGGGGTTCTTTATGAGGTAGCGAGATCCTGTCACAAAATAAAACAGAAGGAGGGCCTGGGAATTTACCTCGGTGCAAAAGCCCTGGAATCAACCCTCAGTACTCTGCAAAGTTAATTTATCACACATTTAGATATAGAAATTGTACTATACACATCCATTTCAATTAAGATAATTTAGGGCACAATATCAAATTCAAATATTTATAGTGGTTCCTGTCTGGTAGAAAATTACATCTTCTGAATGCAAATTTTAGGGTGCCCATTCATGATCAGTAGGCAGCTCTCTTCTAATTTTTAGTGCAGGTGTTAATACTTCTTGCATCTCATGGCTCCGATACCTGGAACATACAGTGACAAAAGAACTTTGATAACCACTCGGTCAGTGACATTCTGAAAACCATAGCACAGTTAGTGGAGGATTTACTAGGCTCAGTCTAGATGTTTCCCATCAAACATGTTCTTGCACTACATTGCTAAAACCAGTCCCCTGATCACACCTATGTTCTGGAGTGATTAGCTGTATACGAGGAGAAGAGTGTCTTCTAGACTCTGAGTGTAGACACTGGAAGTGTGCAGTTCTCTCACGAAAATTTAAGAAATACTTCTCATTTCACACAGTACTACACTAGTTCAGGAAATGTCTGTGTTTCACATGACAAAGAACATGTTATGTTTATCTGTGTCCTCCTCTGGAAAAGATAGTCTCAGCTTTATTGAAGGGGTCAGCATGCACTAGCCTCTTTGCTAGTTAATCTTACTTTTGTCAGAGACTAGCCTCTTCCTAACAAGTAATCACTATTTTACTTTTTCTCTAAAAAGGTTTCTCACCACAATTGTGGTATAATGTCATCCAAAAAGGACCCTTTTCATTTAAATTAATAGGAGCTTATGATTGGGAGAATATGGAACATAGAAAACAAAGGAAAAATCACTATACTGAAACTTTTAATGGTGATTTAACCAGGCATGTTTCTTAGACATTTCTTTTAATGGGATTCTCATTATATATCCAAAGACCTTATCCTATGACTAGAAAAATAGCTCTCATGTAATTTAAATACCTCTATTTATTTTTGCTATTGTTCTCTAGAGTTCATTATGCAGAAAAAGAACATTTCTCCCAGCCCTATGATTACTTCTAGTATTTTCTCCAATATATGGATTCTAACTAGCTCTTCTTTTTTTCCACTCAAAATGCTTCTTGATGCTTTCTTTTACCTAGGTGAGTAATCAACAGGTTTTTTTTTTTACATTCCTCTTCAAAATTGATGTTTCTTATTTTAACAGTTTAGTTTCTAAAAGAGCTTCCAGATATCCAGTCAACTTATTTCTATTTTAAAATAAATAAAGAATAGATTAATTTATCTAGTCAGTGTGTTGCATTGTTTGATGGTGTATAATAAAAAAAAAAAACCTTTGGGATTTTCTCATATTAACTACTGTGGAAACATTTCCTTACGCATTTGTGCAACCAATGTTTAGTGAGATGATTATATCTAGTGTGCACCAAGATTGTAGCAATTATCACCCTACTTTAGTTATTCTGTTTTGTGTATTCAATATTGGCACTCCTCCTTACATTCATACACCATAGAAAATGATCCTGAAGAACAGGCCTGAAGAAAGTTTTAAAAACTCTCTGATATCTACTATCATGCTTCTTAAATTAATAAATACAAAAACATACATATTTTACAAAGCATTTAAATAGTTAAGACCTACTCCCCTAACAACC
The DNA here is from genome assembly GCA_004365215.1 of Cuniculus paca. Taxonomy (NCBI): domain Eukaryota; kingdom Metazoa; phylum Chordata; class Mammalia; order Rodentia; family Cuniculidae; genus Cuniculus; species Cuniculus paca. The sequence goes on from RJWT010000623.1 coordinate 51,535, forward strand.
TTATATTTTATTCTCCTATAGGTTTTAAATCTTTTGAAATAAATTTATATCTTAATGTTTTTCTAACATTTTTTTGAGTGTTTTGCTATGTATTTCCTGGAAGAACTCCTTTTCTTTATGCTGTTTTAACAGATCTGGCAAAATGATTTTTAAACAGGTAAATGTAAATCCCTGCACATCAAACCTCTAGAAATCTCCCCTGGCTGGAATATTGTTCCACAGCACTGACTCTGCTCTGGCATATTAGTAAACCTCCAGGGTTGCCCCCCTAGGACTGCACCTCTGTGGCTTCACAGATAGTTGATTTGTCAGGAGTGGGAAGGGAAGCTATCAGGATATGATGATTCACATTGTTTCTTGTCTCTTGCAGCTTCTTCTGAAGTACGGGACAACCAAGCCACATTCATATCCTCAGGCCCAGTAGGAAACCTCAGACTTTGCCCCCTGGAAACAGCCGAAACAATATGGAAAGAGAAGTCAGTGGAGGTGCTGTGCTCAGAACACCAGGGTGGAGCAGGCTGAAAGATATACAGTAGTTGAGTCTGTTGTGAAGTGAAGTGACTCTTACTTAAAGCCAAATTCACTGAGACATTCAGGAGAATCATCGGGTGGCTCCCCTTACTTAAAAGATCCCCACCTCCTAGAATCCCAGGCTTGTAAACAGAGTTCCATTTCTCTGAATTAAGTAAAAATAGCAATAAAAACAATGCCAATGGCTAGTATTGGATGTTCACTATGAGTCAGCTATTACAGTAAATATTCTGCATATTAATGACTTTAACCTAGAAATCACCCATTTTAAAGATCAGAGGATTTTTAAATACTTTTTCTAGAGTCAAACAATCGGAAAGTGAAGGTGTCAGTTTGTAATTTCCACAGTCCTGGCTTCAAAGATTGTGTATCTTTACAAAATGTCACTTGTCAAAAATAGAGGTAGATGTTCAGCTGTGATCAGGGCATTTGAGAACTCCATTTCAACCACTGGATAAAGCCTCAGCTCCCTTCTCTACTCTTAATCTATTGTTCATGGGATTTGGGTTCTTAATAGGGTTAAGGAAGGAGAAGCTGTTTAAACACATAAGATGAATATTGAGTTAAGGAAAAGAAGACTTTCATGCAATGTGCCTGTTTTACAGATTCAATCCAGTAATGGGTAAGTTGAACCACACATGTCTTGCCCTCATTATCTGCAACACTGAGTTTGACACTTTTTCCAGAAGGAAAGGAGCTGACTTTGATGTCAGAGAAATGAAAAAAATGCTGGAAGTTCTGGGATACCAAGTGATTGTGAGAGAAAAGCTCAGTGCTTCGGTAACTATAGAGACATTAATTACTTCCATTATTCTTATAAGTAATGTTAGAAATCAAACTTATCATACTAGGAAACTTAATTTATTGATAGTTTGCATTTGAAATTTTCCCTTGGAAACTGCCTGATGTTAAACGGACTCTTCAAATGCAGGAGTCTTTGAGCAAGAGTCTAGTGTAACTTTAAATCAGGAAGTGATTTTATATGCAAGGTCGCTTTCTCTCTACTAGAAATCTCGAGATGACTTCCTATAAACTTTGCTTTCATCACTTCTCACAGAATTAAAATTTAAACTTTTCTTTGCTACGTCATTGATTTTCACGAATGACTCTGGGAATTCCTTAACTGTTGCTTTATTGGATTCTCAGGGTGCCATGATCACAAAGTCCAAAATTGGTGGTGTGATTTTTTTTCAGGAAATGGCTACAGAAGTGAAGGCATTTGCAGCCCGCCCAGAGCATGCAACTTCTGACAGCACTTTCCTGGTGTTCATGTCTCATGGTATTCTGGATGGTATTTGTGGAAAGAAACACTCTGCAGAAGTCTCAGATGTATTGAAAGTCAACACTATCTTTCTAATGTTGAACACTAGCCACTGTCCAAGTTTGAAGGACAAACCCAAGGTGATCATCATCCAAGCATGCCGTGGAGGTGAGTGCTGATCTTTTTTAGAACACAAACCATTAAATTACTGACTTTATTATTTGTATACATCCAATATTTTTCACTGGGTTTTTATGTGTGTTGTAAATATCAAGAAACATCTATTTTCGTCAATCAGATGTGGTTTCTGTGAATTGTGTTTCCTGTTAGAAAATACTAGTTTCACTTTTAACTAATGAGATACCATTTTTAATCTTGAAATTTTGATGTCTAGATGTTCTTCATTTGAGTGTTAGGAGAAATAAGAATTGTTGACAAGATGGCTCCTGAAATGTATGTTTATATGTAAAAGAATGACAATGCATGATGTGACATATATGTGAAATGTGTCTATGTGATGAATAAATTAATTATATTGTAGTTCTCTAGAGGTTTAGAGGACCAGTTGTGCCATTAAAGTTGATAGCAAAAGAACCAAGGGGAAGTATGCTTAAAGTATTCAGCAGAAGACTATAGAAACAAAATTTTAATCCAGAAGATTTTGAGGATGATGACATTAGGAAAGCCAATGCAGGGAAGGATTTTATTGCTTTCTGCTCTTCAACACCAGGTAATGGGTTTCTGTGCTGAACAGTTTTTTAAGGTTACTGATAGAGAAACTCACACTATTCTGTCAAAGTATGTACCAGTGTTTAATTTTAGATGAAACTTTTCAAGACCATGTTACTTTTCTTAGAGTAACACATCCAGTTGCCTTTATTCGTGAAGACAAAATGTACGTGTATTTCTACTGAATTAGTAATAAAATTTTGCCATATTGAAGTACAGCCTGGCTCTGCATTATGTTGACCAGGACCTGTTGTAGAACACAGCACATTTTCCAATAATTAAAAATAATGATACTATGCATACTTTTACAGCTTATGTATCAGTCTTAAGAGCAGACATAATTGTTGTTCTAAATCATTTGATCCTGATCTTCTACAGTACATTCACCTCTGGCTACATAGTAGTCTTTGCCCTTTGAGGGGTAGCAGTGAATTAAATGGAAAACTACCTACACTGAATTAGTTTATACTATAATTTCACAGAAGAAAATTCCCACAATGTTGAGATCCTTTACTATTCATCTGTCAAGACATAATGCATTTATACAAGAGTATGTTGGGGTAAAACAGGTACCTAAAGGCAAATTTATCACATTGAGGTCTTGAAGTGAATTATAAAATGTATGTTGCAGATTAAAAATGGGTGGTAAAGTTAACACCAGCTAAATTGAATCAGTGTGGTGTTGAGTGCAGATGGCCCACCTGAGGAAAGTTGCCAGCATAAAAAGATGTGGAGAGGAAAAGTATAGCGTTGTGGGTTCTCCTAAGTGTTATTATTTGGAGCTGTTGGTTCTCCTGGAGGAGTTTGTCATGCTGGCTCACCTGGTATAAACCCAGCTGTTATCATTGGAGAAGCTTGGGACCTTGTTGCTGAGAATGACTGTGGTTCACTTTGAAGGAGCCTTGGTTCTTTGAGCTTTGCTTCCTGGCTCTGGAGGGGAAGATGTGTGGCATTTAATCTCCAGAAGTTTGTCATGCTGGCTTCCTGATACGAACTTGGCTGTTCTCATCATCAGAGGAGCTTGGGACCTCACAGTCGCTGAGGATGGCTGTGGTATTTTTCAGGGGAGCCCTGGTCCTTATTTTGAGCATTGCTTCTTGGCTCTAGTGTAAAACCCTCAACCTACTGGCCCAGATACTTCACCCTGTTGATGTAGACTTTTTAGCTTCCACTGCTGACCTTTGGGCCTTCCCAGCACAAATCCATGGAATAGACCTGCATGAGTCATTGTCATGGACTCTAGGTCTTCAGCTGGACTCATGCAGGACATTTCTGTGGGGTCCAGGTCCTTGGCTGGATTTTCTAGGTTTTTAGTGGACAGATTTCCTGCACATTCTTGTATTTAACTCTGGGTGACCAATATAAAATATTATAAATTCTGTGTCCTGTATGTAATTGTACTCCTTGCAACCCCTGACTACAACAGTTACCTTGGACCCTAAGGCAGCCTGCCTCCATTCAAATAATTTGCAAATCATCTTCTATAATGAGATGCATGCCTCCAGAAACAGCCTGGCTCTGCATTATGTCGACCAGGACCTGATGTAGAACACAGCACATTTTCCAATAATTAAAAATAATGATACTATGCATACTTTTACAGCTTATGTATCAGTCTTAAGAGCAGACATAATTGTTTTAAATCATTTGATCCTGGTCTTCTACAATACATTCACCTCTGGCTTCATAGTATTCTGTACCCTCTGACTTCTCAATTGCTGTTTTGCTGATTTCTGTTCCCTTTAGTTTTGTTTCTAGCATCCCTCCATATGACTCTTAGAAATCCAAGTTCAGTCATCTTCAACTTCACAGTCCTCTGTTTAAATCTCAATGATTTCATGCATTTTCCTGGATAAAAGTGACCATCAAATTCTTGAATTCCACAAAACACCTGAAGATCTACCCGCCTCCACCATTCCTCTTATATTCTTTTTTTAAGCTAGCACAAGCCCAATAAGCCAGCTGTATTTTAATAGGATTTTAATTATTAATCTGCATTTTATTACCTTTATTGTTGTCTAAAAGATTTGGTTAAATGATGTGTCTGTGTGTGCCAGTGTTTAGAATCATGCATTGTGGAAAAAGGCATTTCCTTTAAAAATCTAATAAATCTGAAATAAAAATGAAAGATTGTTCTGGGTTTATTTTTGTTGTTTGTTTGTTTGTTTGTTTGTTTTTACCACACTGAGATTACAAGAGGTGTAACATAGAGAACGAATGTATTTGGAGTCTATTGACACCTATAAGAATGGAACTCCCAATAACACTGTTCTTTTTATTTTTAAAATATTATTTTCCAGGCTTTGTGCTTTAGGAATACGGATACAAAGTAGGTTACTGAGTTGAAAGATACAAAGTTACCTGAGTGGAGGAATAAGTAAAAGAAGCAATTATGACAGCAACAGCACAGTGTGTTAAGTGACTTATCCTTGAACCCAGAGTTTACTAGTGACAAAGTTATGAATACAACCTACATATTGCTAAAGTTTTGTTAAGATGTTTGAAGAAAGCCAAGTAAATTTTTATTCAACACTAGGCTCCTAGTAGCTTGCAGTCTTTTTTTTTATGGCGTTTTCACTTTTATTAAGTTTTTTTAAAGAGAATAAAAAATGATACAGAATTTGAAAACAAGATGATAATAAATTAACAATGATTGTTATATTGCATACTGTTATCTTCAAAATAGTTGCCGAGATTACCAGATATAGGCACTTGAAATTGATCAAGCAATATAAGCATTAACTGTTCCTTTTGATGAATTAATAGAATGAGTAGCACAATTATATTAACTATCTTGTGCATATATATATATTTTTTCCCCTTTCCTTCTTTTCTCCTTTCCCCCATCCCAGTTGTTCTTTCCTTTCAGCACTTTCTTTACCTTTCACAATATCTATTGTACCTTTAGAATCTTATTTACTCTTTCAGTTTCTTACACTAGGGAGACAATATGATATTTACACATGTGAGTCTGATTTATTTCACTTATGATTATGGTCTCATAAGTTGCATCCATTTACCTATAAAAGCCTCAAGTGTATCTTTCTTTATATCTGAGTAGTACTGCATGGTATAAAATTACATTTTTAATTCTTTTAAAAGAGAATAAAGGCAAACAAAATAAAACAGAATAAAATCAATCAAAACAGAACAGTGAAAGTGATACAAGGCTTCCAAACAGAATAATAGGAAATCAACAATTCCTACCGTAATGCCTCTTGTCTTAAAAGTTGCAGCCCATAGTATGAGACAAAATAAAAAGAAACAAAACAGAACAGAATATAACCAATCAAAATCTAACATTTCATAAAACAAAACAATAAAATGGAACAAAATGAAACAGTGAGACCAAGATTGAATTTAAAAAACAGGACAGAATAAAATCTCCCATATTTGCTATACTGCATATTGTTATCCTCTAAATAGATGCTCAGACTACTGGCTTTAAGCCTACAAAATCAATCAAACAATAGAAACATTAAACTGTTTTTGTACCTGCCTCAGTTGTATCAACTCAGTATGCATTCCTCTGAATCAGCCCATTGCTTGTGTGGGGGTGAGGGTGGGGGTTGGCTCTTCTCATCTTTCAGCCCACATGCTGCCAGACTCACAGGAAGACTGCTTCCTATCTCCCTCCATCCCACACTTACCACTGGCTCTTGCAAAGAGCAAGTTGGCTTCCTGTTTCTCCTTCAAGCCCACAGTTACTGCGGGCTCACAAAAGGACAAATTAGCTTCCTGTTTCTCCTCCCAGTCCATGACTACTGCCACATCTTTTTTATCCATTTCAGGGTTAATGGGCATTTGGCTTGTTTCCAAGATTTAACTATCACAAATTATATTGTTATAAACTTGGTTGCACATATATTGCTGTGGTATGATGTTTTCAATTCTTCTGGAAAAATACCCAAAAGGGGAATAGCTCGGTCTACTGAGAAGATAAAATAGTCAACAAATATGAAACAATTAGCAGACATATGACACTATGAATAAATACTAGGGTGTGAAGTCCTTGTATAAAGAAGGAAAAATAAATTTTGGGCTAGTCTTCCACTCAATTGGAAGAACTACAGCTTCACTTTTAAGAATGATTCTTTCTGTTCCTAAAGTATTTTAAAGTGAAAGTGAATTTTTGACCATTTGAATACCTTCAAAGTTAAACATGTCACAGCTTTTTCCTACCTTTTACTAATTATTTTGGACAGATTTCTTTGGTGTGATCATTCCTTCTACTACAGACTAAAACCAGTCCTATGAAGAATTCTTGTCTAGAATATCAAAAGACAAATACCCAAGGCAAAACCATCCCTTCTGTAAAAAAGGACCTTAAATTGATCTTAGGCAACTAAAGAAAATCATGTTTGGGAACGGGCGAGACAAAGGTTCCCTAGAACTATCTGCAGTAAAAGATTAAGATGACAGGAGAGACAGAGAAGGGAAGATACCATCAACACAATTTAAACAGAAGACAGAAGCTACTTGGTTAATTTTTACTGGGAAATGAAAAACAGATTCATTATATTTGTACTTTTAATAAGTAGGGAGGAAGACACAAGACATTAATGATTGAGTATTTCTGGCACTTGATCTGAGGCAGCATGAAAAAGATAAGAGACAGACAAAGTATGCAAAGGCCTTTAATGAGGGCATGGGAGAACCAGGGAAGCTGCCAAGAGATGCAGGGGCTCTCTGCTCTAACAAAGGGATGAAGCTGCTTTTATTAACTCTTGCTGGGGTGGTGCTAAACTAGCTGGTGACAATGAAGCAGAAGTGACATTTTACCTAGGGGTTGGGGGGTCCTTGAGAGCAGGCAGAAAGAGAAGGACAGGAAGCCTGGCTTGGATCAGGAAAAGAAGTCTGATAAGGTGTCTTTTGTGCTTTCTTCACCATCTTGGACCTCCACCATGATGACTAAGCAAAGTTGTGTGAGGAAAAACCTATCATTCCCGTCTTTTGATGATAGAGGGTGATGACAGTCTTTCAGGCTGCTTCCTGCTGAATGGGGGTGATGTAAGAGGGTGTAGGGGTATAAGCACAAGAATGATAGGTAGGTTTCATATAGGTCCATGAGGTAGAGATATCACTGAGGACAAGGAGCTCTTTGGTTGTGAATGCCTGGATTCTAGACTGACTGAATCACAAAAGGAATTTAAAGGTGCAGGGAGCTTAGATAAAAAAAAAATTATAATGGATTAGGGGCCCTAAGATAGGCATCAAAATAGGGGTCCATGTGTCCAGCATTGGCCACCAGGAGGACCAAGGAGAGGAATTAGAGATAATGTATGTCTTGCCTAGTTCAACTGCAAGGTCTCTGAGCTTTTGTACTTGCCCTTTAACTATGCCTGATTTGTTTACAAAATAACAGCATTCTTCTCACAGCATAGCACAATACCCCCCTTTTTCTGTGCTGAGGATATCAAGTGCTCATTTCTGTTGGAGAACAACTGCTACCAATGAGTAAAACTGATCATGTAGTGAGTCAGTTGTCTGTGACACTGCATCAGTGGAAGTTTTTAGGTCTTATGATAATACCCTAGGCTTAATCCTAATTTTCCTGTCCCGCATCCCTATAACTATTCCTGTTAAGATAGGGGCTAATGTAGCTCTGTGTGTCAGTGTATGAGAAGCAAGTGACAGAGAGGTTTGTTGTCCCTGTATGATTTGTGTCTTTGTATGGAGTGTTACCTATGGGGCCACTATTATTACTGTATAACAGCCCTCTAGACAGATGGGAGGCAGGTATATGCTCTGCACCCACAGACTAAGAATTGTCCTTCAAGTGGGCATATTGGTGATGACTTATGAGACACATTTTGTAAGTGAATGCAAGAAGATAAAATACCTACATGTGAAGTAGCCTTAGAGCCATTGGCATGATGAATATATGTCAGATTTGCAGACCAGAGTTGTCTAGGAGCTAGTGTGAGGGGCCCAATAATTTTGGTGTGGATGTGTTTGGAAGGTGGATTGGTCTATTGGTCTATTTGGACCAGGTAAGCCATATATAGATTTTGTCTTAAAGGTAGACATGGCCAACAGTCGGAGAGATGTGTAATTTTTTTCTGACAGTTGGAGTGCTGTCTGCAGAAATTGGTAAGTGCTGTTGAGAAGGCATGGTATGGGTAGAGGCAAAACAAATCTGGAAGGTGAGGAGGAAGATAAGAGAGTGTCTGTGATAGGGTGTATGGTTGGGAGAAACCTTTTGTGTAATGTTATGAACATGGGGTTGGAGTGAGGGACAATATGTAGATAAAATTCCCATGTCTGATTACAGAGAAGTAGTGGGAATGTAGTTGGATTTTTTATGTGAACATATAAGACCCATGTCCAATAAGTATGTGTTCTAGTTATATTTATGTAAATGTAATCATCATGATTTGTCCAAAATTAAAAATTATTGAATCCTGTGGATTCATAACCACAGTAGGGGCAATGAAAACTGTAATGATCAAAACATGGTCCCTAGTCAGGATTTTTAGGGCAGAGAAAAAACTGGGGGACATCTGTACCTGTAGTGAGCATTCTCCAAGGATTGTTAAACACTAAGGCTCCTGAAATTTAATTGGTCTGAGCAATAATGGTGTGGGTCTAACCAGCAGTTCCTCCAGGTTTGGTAAAATAGAAGTTATAGGTTGGGAGGAGGGGAAGTTGTGGTTGTGCAGGTGGAATTAGGAATAGTATGTAAATGTAGAAGAACGTGCTTGCTAAGACAATTAAGGACAGTGAAGGGCCCAATTATGAGTAGGAAGAACCCTTTGAAGGTGGCTTTGTGTATACCATTAGAGTCTTTGGGAAACACTGTTAGAAGGGCTATTCTGGCAAAAAGAATTATGATACCATACAGGGCCAAAAACCAGTTTGAGTAGCAAAGCATCTGTCAAGTGGGAGTTTGTGGCTGTTGATTTTTTGTGAGGCAAATGTGGGTGGGAGATAGGCAGTGGGCTGTTCATGTTATCCACTGTGTGTTCAGGGTCAAGGAAGCCAGGTAGTGGCCGGTATTTTTTGGTCTGTGTGATGTGGAAACAACAGGGAAGTCCAGCGACCTTGATGGTGGGGTTTGTTCCATTTAGGTTGGAGTCCTGTACCTGTGAACGTGGGAAATTTAATATAGAAATTTAAGATAGATTAGGTCCCCTGGAGATATGAGAGGGTCAGGTGTTGTCCCATCCAAAGGTTGGGGTAGACAAAGGTCAGCATGTTGACGTAACAGATGTTGGAGGGAGTTGGAATATAATAAGAGAGAGTTGGAATATAATCAGCCAGGTAAGAAGGGTCTGGGGAGGAAGGAAGAATGTGTAATAAGAAGGGTCTTCCATACATGAGTTTGAATGGGCTTAAAAAGGTGGGTGTTTGGGGAAAAGCCCTGAGTTTAGTTAGTGCTAAAGGAAGAAGCTGAGGCCAAGGTTGATGTAATTCTAGGATGAGTTTTGTGAGGTGAGATTTTATGAGTCCATTTGTTTTTTTCTACTTTTCCTGGAAATTGTGGGTGATATGGTATATGTAAGTACCAGGTGATACTTAAGCTTGTGGAGACCTATTGTGTGATTTGAGAAATGAAGGCTGGACCATCATCTGATTGTATAATTTGTGGAAGACCAAATTCAGGAATGATTTTTTGTAATGAGACCTTTATGACTATGTCAGCAGTTTCTCTGGTCATGGGAAAAGCCTCTATCCTGAAAAGGT
>RJWT010000624.1:0-61738 GCA_004365215.1 Cuniculus paca
AAAAAAAAAAAAAAAAAAAAAAAAAAACTAGATTTCTCTTAGCACAATGGAAGACTATGAACTTTAAGTGATTTTCCCACTAAAATGTATCTAGATTCTACTTACCGTCTTAAAATATATTTCTAGGCTCAAGAGAAAATAAAGAAATCCCAAATGATTTAAAAACATAAGCAAACAAACAAGTTGAAATTGAAACAGAGAATTATGAATGATTAGCACAGAAAGAGACTACATTTTCCAGTCACATACAGAAATATATAACCTTGTAATATTTGAGTGCACAACAAAGTCAGAAAACTCAACCAAATAAGTCTACAGTGTTCATCTCTCATAGCAAGAAAAATGAGCTCCAAAAGGTTAGTAACCCAGCTAATAAGCAAAATTCACTATGAATGCTGTTAGAAAAATAGTCTCCTCCAGTGATATATTTCACCTATGCAACCTCTATGCTAAATTTTTGTGATTATCATTATTTTTAAAATCTAGTTATTTAAAAAAATCAAGTTATTAAATATTTACTTACATATATACATGTTTTCCTCTAATATCTTTGTTTTTGAGCTTTACAAAAGACATCTTTTTATTTAAGGTCTTTTTTGTTGTTGTCATTCAATATTTTCTTTTGGAGAGTCATCTAAGTTTTTACCAATAGCTATACTTCATTTATTCTTAGTTTATAGCATCTTTATGCAATTAAGACTATGCCACAATAAATATATTTATTCTTCTCTATATGTAAATTTATACTATGTATGCAGCTATATATACACATAGCACACATATACACCCATATATATATATATGCTTTTAGAAACAATTCTATGTATGAGGCCTCTTTTCTATGTTGTTTGATTGATATGATTAAGAATGTGGTAGATCGATAACTGGTGGTCAACTTGTAACACAAACTGAAAGGCATCAGTATGGTGCTGAGTGTGGTTGGGCTACCTGAGGATTGTTGCCAAGATAAAAAGCAGAACTGGAGAGAAAGTAGTGTTGTTGGTTCCCTGTGGTGTTGTTGAATCTCCTGTTGCTGTTGATTCTGGAGGAGCTTCCTGGATGTTCTCATCATCAGAGGAGCTTGGGGCCTTGCTGTCACTGAGAATGACTGTGGTTCACTTTTCGGGGAGCTCTGGTCTTTACTTTGAGCATCGCTTCCTGGCTCCAGAGGGGAAAATGGTGCGCTGTTCAATCTCCAGGAGACACTCATCTCGCTAGATTCCTGATATGAACTCAGCCGTTCTTATCATTGGAGAAGCTCAGGACCTCTTCATCACTGAGGATGGCTGTGGTACCTTTCAGGGGAGCTCTGGCTCTTACTCTGAGCATCACTTCCTAGCTCCAGGGCAGAACCCTCAACCTACTGGCACAGATCCTTTGTTTCGCAGGCACAGACTTTCTGGCTTCCGCCGCTGACCTTTGGACTTTCCCAGTGCTGATCCATGAAACAGACTTGCATGGGACATTGTCGTGAGCTCTAGGCCTCCAGTTGGACTTGTTGAGGGGCATTGTCATGGGCTCTAGGTCTTCAGATGTACTCATGAAGGATGTTGCCATGGGATCCGGCCCTCAGTTGAATTCCTTCGGTCTTAGTGTGTGGACAGTTAAATACTTCTTGTATTTAACTTTTTGGGTGACTATTATAAAATAATACTATAAATATTATGTATTGTCCTGTATTGTCTTGTTCTCCTTGTAACCCCTGACTACAACAAAGAGTATCTATCTTCTAGAGTATACATTTAAAGTACAATTGAATCTTAGGATAAATGCCTCTTGAAGTTGATATGCAAAATTAAAATATTTTCTGAAATTGGATGATCTACAAACATCAATCTCACTAATTCAGTCAAAAAATTCTGCTGGAATTTGGTGTAGCAAATATTTTGTTGATTTCAGTTAAGATTGAATTTCCAAAATTCAACTTTGATTTTAGATAAGGTAATTTTTGCCATGTAGACTGTTATATTTTGATAACTTTCTGGTGTTTTATATGATCTTACAAATGGGCAAAATTGTGAAAATAGCATTTTTACTCATGCTCTATTTGCAATTTTGTCTCAAAAACTGGCAGGCAATTGAAAAATATTGTGATAAATTTTAAAAGTCCATTGTTTTCTTAATCAAATCTCTGTCAGTTAGATGGAAGGAAATACTGACATTGTTTATGGCTAATTTATAGTAAGATAGATACATAAATTATAAGACATAATACATGAAGTATATTACTTTATAATATTTTGTCTTCATAATATACAAGCTGGATAACTGCATTAACATATCTATTGATTGATCTATTAAATTTGACTAGAGATACATAAATAGGGTTTCACAGATTGAAATTTAAAATTTGCTGGTATTTGAAGTATGCATATAGAGAAGTAAAAAAGATCACAGTTAAGAGTATTTTTAGGAAATGTGGAACTTTCTACAGATTGAATGAAATTTCATTTACTCAAATTTTGTTTTTGTTTTTTTCAAGATAGGGTCTTGCTATGTAGTTCAGGCTGGCCTTGAACTCACTGTGGAGCCCAGGCATACACTTATACACAAATAAAACTGGTAGGAGTTTCGTTTATTAGTGGAATCCCAACCAATGCTAAAGATGTTTAGCAATTGGCCTTGGTATTTTCCAAAGCAGGAAGTCAAGGTTAAGAAATGTACTACATGTACTACAACTAGAATGTGGACCAACACATGAGTGAGTGGAAATGGTGTTATTATAATATATATATGTATATACATATATGAATATCAGAAGAAGAATCAGAACCTGAAGTCTATCAAAAGGTGTACATTATACTTCACTGTGTCAATTAACAGTTCATAGTTAACTTGATTGGCTTTGAGATCTGCTATGGGAAAATGGTGGAGTACACTAATAGGTGTGTCTGGATTTGTCATGGAGTACAGTCTTGGGGTCTACAACAGATCACAAACTTTTTCTTCTCTGGTAAGCAGAGCCAGATGGATGAGTCTGGTCAGAATTCAGAAACCCAGAATGCTAATAGCAGTGCAGGCAGTAAAGGGGAGAATCAAGAATTTTCATTTTGGAACAAGGATTCCATTGGCAATTGGAGTAGAGGTCATTTGTGTTATACTTTGGCAGAAAATTCGTCCAAATTGTGCTCATGTTATGAGACTTGGCTGGAGATGAAGGGTAGGAGACTAATCAGGTGGACAGAATTTCAAAGTAGCCCATAAGAGGCTGTGGTGAAGGTAATGTTTGCTGCTTTTGGCTAGATTTATGGTGAGAATTGGCAACAAATGGCAAAGCAGAAAAATATGAAAAAAATTAAATTTTGGCTTGGAAGGAACCATATATAAAATTGAGGCCAAATGAGGTATGGCTACTGAAGAGATTAATGCCATTAAAAACAAACTACACACAGTACAGAGATGGGAGGGATGGAGTTTTGAGCAAATCTCAGGAATTAGCAAGATCCCATTCATCACACACTCAACTGCAGTAATTTTTAACTTTTTTTTTTTAATATGAGAAGACAGTTCCTGGGACCCCCTCATCAAGAATGTCTTCCTACCTGGCAAGCACAAAGTCTTGAGTTTGATTCTCAGTACCCTCTCCCCCACAAAAAAAAAAATGAAGGAAAAGAATGTCCTTCTAGATAGTTACCAGGACTCATTTCATTATACTCATCCACACAGGCACTCAAAGGTTGCTATAACCATGGTCCAAGGGGGACCAGTTACTACTCCTGGTGATAGCAGAACTTGACAGTGTCTATGTGATGCTGGTTAGTCATATGTGCAGAAAGAAAGTGTTGTGCAATTGTAGAGGCTTCTAAAAAATTTAAAAGGGAAACCTGGGAAGACAAGCAAGCAGCCCCTGAGAGGAAACTGCAGTTGAATGAAGCCGAAGGTCAGTGGAGATACCAGGAAGTCAGAGATGTCAATAATGGTGGAGGTTCTGCAGAGGATGTGGGACACCTACAGCTGTGATTGTCACTAGCTCAAGAGAGGACATGTGGGCTGCTGCAACTAACAAAGCCAAAGAGGTGGAACCTCTCAAGCCCTTTGGAACTCATATCTCACCACCATGAAGCCCAGATGACAGACATGGAGACACAGGACTAAATATTTGATCTGTTGAATTCTTACTTTTGTCCTATTCTTTTCTAGCCTATGGTTTCTCCTTTTTGGAGTCAGAATGTTTGCCCTTTGCCATTACACCTTGCCATTAGGTAATTTAAAAAAAATTATACTGCTTTATAGCTAAGAGTTTGCATTGAGTCTCGAAGAGACTCGTAATTGGACTTTTGAAATAGGTTGGGAGTTTTGAGACTTTGAGGAAGGCACTGTTGGATTTTTAGTTGTAGGCAGGATAGTTATGCTACACAGAAATTATGCACTTGATGTTACCTTATTTTGAGATTAGAGTTTAATGTTTGTATATGAAGTAGACAAGAGGTGGGATGTGACAGAGTGGAGTTAATTTGATTGGATTTTGAATTCAGCCAAGAGATTTGTAGATTTGTCTCCATGGGTCATAGAGGTGTGGTCTGGTCCTCCACCTCTTCTAACCTGTCACTATTTCCTTGGTCTATTCTCGGCTGCCATAAACTAAGCAACTTTGGTCTGCCGGGCTTTCTAACATAGTGTACCTTTCTTAGATCTAGCTAAACATGGGCTGAACCCATTTAAAACATCAACCAAATTAAACCTATCTTCCTTTAAGATGTCCTGTTGAAAGCCATTGAAGCAGGAAATTGAACACACGTGCAGGGCTATGGCATGGTTGGGGCAAGGCAGACCTGAGAATAAAGAGAAGCTTCAAAGGGCAAAATAAGACCACAGCTGAGGACACCTGGCTGCAACCCCCATAAAATAAATAAAGACTGTAGCTGCAGGCATTTCACTCCTGTAGTGAAATACTACCTGGAGATTTTCTCCTAAAATACTTCTCCTAAATTAACATAATCTGTTACTTGGAAAAGTCCTGAACCACTCCCAAGATCTCGCCCTTTCCTCAGTATCCCATCTCCTTTTTTTGAAGACCTAATAAATATGGGCCACCCAGAGAAATTTCTTGTCTCAACTCCTAGAGTGTCCAGAACTCTGTTAGAGACCCTCCTGGAGCCCTAAAATCATACACTTGTCTCATTTATTTAAGCCTTTGCCATATACTTGTTTGGGAGATTGGGGCTCTTAGTCAGGTCCCTGATAATGTCCCTTAGGGATATTGTGTCCAGCAACAAGAAAGCTGACTAATACATTATCCCCTCAGATTCTATTATCTATCCTTTCATCCTTAGGCTATGGGCAAGTAGACAGCAAAATCCAGATTTAAGCTATTGCACTCAGAGATGAGGCTATAGAACAACAGCAACAAAGATAAAAATTTTTCAAAAGGTTAAAAGGAGAAATTCATGCCCAACTTTCAGACTAAATAGAAGGCCTGGAAACAACAATTTATTCCATACACAAGAAGTATGGTAATAATGGCATAACAGTCAGATACCCATACTTTTGTAAAATGAAAAGAAAATACAGAATAAAAAAGATGAGTAAAGATTTTTAAAACGTACAGTAGTGAGGAATAAAGCAAATTCCCATAGTTGAATCACATATAAATAATAGTAAATTTTCTTCAGAACAAACTCCAAAATAGATCACAACAAATAAAATGACAAAGAAAATATAAAACTAAAGATTAAAAAAAGAATAATGAATCCAACTAAATCTAGAAATTAAGTATATTTAAGTAGAAGTAATTATGGTTTCAACACAGAATATTAAGGCCATAAGTCATTAAAAATAGTGATATAAAGTCTAAAAATTTGGAATTCAGCAGCAGTGAGGTAGGAACAAATGTAATTACATCAATATTAACAAGTTTACCTGAAGTTTCTGTATTTAATGCACGCAAAACACAATGCTACCCCCTTCTCAATGTATAGTTTCATTTAATACTTAAAAATCTCTATAATTAAAGTGTCAATCCCTGTTATAAATTACAAAATTAAGGAGTAATAATACTAAGTAATTTGTCCAAGTAAGTGAAGAAGCTGAGGTTCAAATCCAGTCAGCCTGACACCAAAACTTCTCTTCCTTTCCACTATTATGACAATAACCTCATTTTGAATCATAATTGAAGGTATAATTTAATTCACTTTTGACTACTTATTATTTTATACATTTCTTGCTTTTTAGAAACAGACAGTTTTTAAATGAATTCATTATTCTATCATACAAGCACACAAAAAATGTGCAATGCAATGGCAGATGAGGCTAGAGATTAACTGTCTTAGCTCAATCTTTCCATCAGAAGTGGCAGAACCAGAAAACTCAACTTAAATTGGGTAGAGTAAGCAGAATAAGGAAATAAAATTTCTTGCAATGGTAGTTACAACCAATTCATGCAAGTGCTGAGATACATATTTATAAAACATACATATGCAAAACTATTATATATTTATATAAATAAATATACCAAGATAAATATGCTTAATACCATGGTTTAATGGAGTAGAAATGGTGTATTACATAATTACCATTTATGACATGAATTTTGAAGACTAACAGTATAGTGCAGTCCTTCTTTACCTTTAGTCAAGTTTTTTCCATAAAACCTGGAGACACAAACTGGGTGTGCTGGCGCAGGCCTATAATCCCAGCACTCGGGAGGCTAAGGAAGGAGAATCTTAGTGAGTTCCAGACCAGCCTGGGCTACAAAGTGAGCTCAAGGCCAGCCTGAGCTGCATGCACAGTAAAACCCTGGCTCAAACACACACACGCACACATGCACACACACACACAGGCACACAGGCACACAAAACCAAACAAACCCAAAAAACCCTGGAGACTCAATCATCTAATTCAAATTTTGTATTGGGCAACATTTCCTTAAATTTTAGCTAACTGCATTCATTACTTTATTTCAAATGGATAAATTGTTCTTTCTGTTGCAGTAGTGTATCAATATACGAATTAAATTTTCCATCTTAATTCTCATCCAAATTAAATTTTCCATTTTAAATAGGTATTTTAAGATACCAGTTGAGCTTTCCAAAAATATGAGTAAATTTTCCTTCATCTTACCACTTTTTAAATAAGGAGAGTAACTCTAAAATCAGAAAATGTGGATAATAAAATGGCTTTGGAGACCATAGTAGAATGTTTAAAAAAATAAGTGAAAATATATTTGTACCAACATTAAATAAAATGGAATTTATAAATAATTCTTTATAATGCAAATTGGAGGTTTTTAATCCTTTATTATTTTTTGTCATTTATTTTGTGATGCTGGAGATCCAACCCAGTTCCTTGTATATTTTAGGCAAACATAGCCCACCTGTGAGCTATAATCCCTAGCCCTCTTTCCTAGTTAATCAATTTGTCAGAGCAAGATAATTCATAGCTTACTGCAGTATAGATAGTGCATAGTGAAGATGTTTAAATGGTTTTGAGAACACAGAAAAGGGTCAATAATTAAGCTGGAAAATATTTTCAAAGTTGGATGCACTAAGTAACTGCTTGTTTTGTTGTGCCTTTTGTTTTTTTTTTTCTGCATTTTGGATTTTTGAAGGCTTTTTTCCCCCTTTGGAACACATTATACTAAGATGGAAACAAGATTTGATAGGGCTCAAAAGAGCAGGCTCAAGATCCCCTTTATTTGTTATTTGGATATGACTTAATTTCCTAGGCAATTTCCGAAATTTTCAAAATTTAATTTCCATTATGGAAGGTGCTTCTCAGGCTGAAGAGCCCTTATAATGTATTCACATTATTTAGTATTTGTTTAGAGTTATCTTTCTTAGGTTTATTTGTGTGCTTACAATAGCAACCTAGCTTAAAAATATACAAACAGAAATATCTTACATGAGTGTCTTAAAGAATTATCAAGCCAGAGGTAATTCATTAGGATTGACAAAGGACATCAAGTAAAAGGAAACTACTTAAACAGCAATGTTTTCGTTTTGTACACCTTCCTTGCTTTCATTAATTGTGTTGACTCTAAAAAATAAGTGGCTGCTATAAGAAAACTGAATCTTGTTTGCAAGACTGAGATCCAGAAGACTAAATCAACTTAAAGAACAAGAACAACGGTAACAAGGGGGAAAAAAAAGATACTCAGAAAATTCATGTAGTTTCTAAAATAAAACAAAAATCACCTTCATGATTAATGTAACTGTAACGTAGGGCAAACAACTACAGATAGCAGTCTCTCTAGGGTTCTCTTAGGTCACAGATAGCTGATTAAGTGTCATTTTCTCTCTTCTGTTGATTCTACTGAGGCCTAAATACAAGCAGTATGAACTCTATTGTCACCTCCGACTTTTTGGTGATGAAAAGATTGGAGTATTGTCTCTTGAGTGTAAAATAATGTAAGGTTAGTCTGGAAAAACCTTTTTCGGTATACTCAACTGTCTTAAGGCTGATAATCAAAAGTGATGGGTAATTCTAAAACTAATGTACAGAAATTTATAGGAAAACATAAGCAATCAAATTTAGAAATAAGATTAGTTTCAGAGCATGTAGCTGAATTATGGCTAACACCGTTTTTATCTCTACCTTTTAGTTTTCTACATACAATAAGAATTTTTCACACAAATCTTGAGTTTTGTTTTTAATCCAAAATGATAACTAATATAATTTGACTTTACCACAAATACTTCTATAATTGATGACTTTACTACAAACAAAACAACACAGTTTTAAATATTCTCATACATTTAAAGTGTTTGGATCAGAATAACAATAGCTTTCCATACATCGCATACAAATTTCTCTTACTTCAAGAACGTATTTTCCATTAAAACATGCTGTGTTAACATAAACATCATTTCTCTAGCATTCTATATTGTAAAGCTGGATAAATGTTTCACAGATTTTTTAAAAAATTTTTTGTTAGTTTTTGTCAGTGAACAGAATCGACTGGCAAACTTAAGTCAGACTTAAGAGTCCAGGGAACCACGGTCCAGGGAAGCCCTCATGAGCACAGTGCCCGCCACTTGTCCAAAGGTCCACGCCTGGGGACGTACTTGACTCCACAACCATCAGGGAGGAGGCGCTTCACAGCCATCTGCTCTTCAAACTCATCAGCATTGTACTTGGTAAAGCCCCACTTCTTGGAGATATGGATTTTCTGGCGTCCGGGGAACTTGAATTTGGCCCTGCGCAAGGCTTCAATCACGTGCTTCTTGTTCAGCAGCTTGGTGCGGATGGACATGATGACCTGGCCAATGTGGACCCTGGCCACCGTGCCCTGCGGCTTCCCGAAGGCCCCGCGCATCCCGGTCTGCAGCCTGTCAGCGCCAGCGCAGGACAACATCTTGTTGATGCGGATGACGTGGAAGGGATGGAGCCGCACGCGGATGTGAAAGCCGTCTTTGCCGCAGGTTTTCACCATGTACTTGTTGGCACAGATACGGGCGGCCTCCAGGGCTTCTGACGACAGCTGCTCGTGTTCCCCCGACACCATGTGGGCACACAGCGGGAACTCGTCCACTTTTGCCTTCTTCCGACCCAGGTCAAAGATGTGAATCTTCGCATTCGGGACACCCCGGCAGAAACGAGACTTCGGGTAGGGCTTGTTCTTACAGTAACGGTAACAGCGAGCAGGACGGCGACCCATGGCGGCCGCGAGCCCCTCAACGGCGCCTCTGAGGGACGCGCCTGCGCACTCCGCACTGCCTAGCCGTTACCCATCATTCTTTGCGGAAATCCTAGCTCTGGCGACAGACTGAAGGCGCGCCGTGTGTGGCGCTTACTCGGAAGGGAGATCTGCGCCTGCGCAATCAGGTGCAGCGAGGAGGAGTGGGCGGCCACCGGGGCTTGAGGAGTAAGGTAACCTCTCGACAACGTCATAGAAGCCATTTCCTGCTGCCCATCACGTGGCCTCTCTGAAACGTCACAGATGCCATGTCTTCTGCTCATTTTGGGCTTTAAGGTTGACCTTTGGCTTTGCCTTATGGGGAAAATGTTCTACAGTTTAAAGACATTCACTCTAATTTTATATACGATCTCCAGTTTGGCTAAATAATTCAGTTTTCCATCCCCAGAATTTCAGTCAATGTATGCGGATGGATCACTGTTTCTTCAAGAGAAGGTGACCACCTTCCCTGACGAAAGCAATTCTTTGGCATTGTGGTGATGGTCACAACGAGAATAGTGGAGAGAGGAATAGAGAGAAGGTATCCATTGTACATATTGGTTGCTAATTGTTTTACGAACATGAACTTGTATATTTGACCTGAATGATTTCATTATCAAATGTTAACCACAAAATTGATTGACTTACCATCTAAATTTTTTAAAATTTAAAACCGTTTGTATTTTCAAATGTTAAAGCTGCTACAAACTGTGTATGACTGTTTATTTTTGGGTAATCTTTTACATCTTACTGATTTTAATTCTTTTTGTTTTCCTCCTAGTGTTAGATTTTGTAATAATACTAGGAACTGGATCTGGAGGTAAGGAATGAGAAAAGTGAAGGTATGAATAATTTACAAACACTACTTGCATTTTTTCAGTTTTCTCTATTACTATGTGTTATTTTGTAAGTCTCTGATGTGGTTACAAAATCCGTCCAATATGAATATATTCTGCTAATCCTTTTCCTAACAGAGAAGAAAAACAGTTGTTATAAAATACTTCTTACCATTAAAGGAGTAAAATTATCCACAGTATCCAAATTAGGCTAGGAAAATAAAAACACCCAGTGTAGAGAACTTTTCCACATTCATTAGTTTTTTTTTTTAATTTCCCCTTCCTTCATTTTTCACTTTCTACTTTTTCTTATATAGTTCTTCTATACTATGGCCTGATATGAAGAAAAAGCAGCAAGTAGTATGTCCTACTGGGCTTACAAATCTAGGAGAGGACTTAAATATTAATATAACATAATTTTACAAAATAGAGCAGCCAGGGACATGGAGTATGGAACTAAAGGAAAGCTAGTGTGACTGTGATTAAAGTGGTGAATGGAATAATGTGAGCCCATATGCATGAAAGCTTCCCAGAAGATAAACTAAAGCCCATTTTTATCGAGTTTTGGATTCTGGTCTTTTAATACAGACTACTGAAGAACTTTACACAGCTTTTATATATTGTATGATGACTACACCAGAACAGATGGAAGTGAGATGCACAGAGGTGGGAAAGGTGGCCTGTGTAATACTGGAAGAAATAAATGATAAATTGAAAATGTTTTGATATATTTTCCATTATAAAATGTGTTTCTACGTTTATTTACTACTTACATGCCCAGAATTCATCTGGGGGAATGGAGCCTGTAGGCTCAGAGGAAGATGTCCTGTTGGAGTTCATGTGTCATCATGCACTCATTCCCACCTATGTAAGTCATGCTCAGTACTTCCAAGACCCTAGAATTCTCTGACCAGAAGACACTATGATACTATTAGGCTGTCAGAACAAGCCTTTTCTTTAATCCAGAGGAAAACCAATCCTGGTTTGCTTAGGACTGTACCACTTCAGCATTTGAAATAGTGGATCCTGCAAAACCCCTTAGTCTCAGGCAAAATCAAAGAGTTTATTACAATACTAAGCTTATGCATGAGACCCCCATAGTTACAGGACAAATTTATGGGGTGGAAAGAGAAGGGAGAGGGCCATATTGGAATCTTCCATTTATACTTTTTTTCCTAGACCTGTAAATATTAAAGTGGGAAATGTATTAAACCAAAATATTTGAATGTTCACTTTAAATGTTAAATGTTAAAAGCATTTCTCTCAACGCCAAGATTTTAAGGTTCCTTTACCTCCCTATTTTTGTTACCCAAAATGTGCATCACACTAAGCAAAATGACCCCCAAAATGTAAAACTTGTCTTCTTAGAAGTAACTTGAAATATAGTTGAGAAGATGAGCCCTAGGGAAAAATAGATTTTTTTCTTACTAAATTTGTTACTTTGATAAATATAAGCTGAAGTTTAGGAAAAGGAGACACTAACACAATGAAAAGCAGACATGACTCAATGAGTAGAAAAATGTAAAATTAGAGGTTAAAAAAACAAAGGAAGAAAGGGACAGGACAACAATCTACGACCTTTACAACATATGAGAAACATGACTATGCCTGTTTGGTCACCATTTTGTCCCTTTTCTTTGGCAAATTATGTGACCCATTGCACAATGAGTAGACAGTATGAAGGTGAGTGGTATTTGATATTTACTAGTCTGTTCATGGTGGAGTCTTGGAGGTGGGGAGATTTATAGTGCTTACTGACTTTAGAAATAACTATTGTCAGTGTCATACGGTAATGTGATTTTACTGAATTTAAAACATGGGGAGTGATGAGTACAACCTGCTTCCATGTGCCAGTGCTAGCAGAACCAGTAGCTGCAGCATACTAACATTTGGTTGTGCAAACATAAGAAAAATAGAAAAGACAAATTTTTTAATGCTAGTCATGAGTACCTTAGAATGCTAAATTTGAAGATTGGGAGATCATTTTCTCACTGTCCTTAGCAAGCAGGTAGCCATGCATGTTTAGACTTTGTGAGTCTAGCTTTGCTGTGAAGGTTTCCCTCTATGTCTCTGTCCTACTTAGCAACCTTTAAGTAAATGGCTTGCGTTATCGTATACGTACTGCTTAGCTGTGCATCAATTGAGTCTTCATATACTTGGAATTAGCACTACACTTAGAAATACGGTCAAACTGGAAAAGAACAGCTCTATGTATCAGTATAATGCAGCACTTTCCTTTTTTGATTCCACATTTCACATGTTTCACAATGGGCTAAACCTGGCTTTATTCTCAAAGAATATGCACTAGAGTCTAATATATTAAGTGGCACACACTCTGGATGCTCCGTTGTGCTGCAGGAGGTTTCTGCATTGCTGATTACTTGGTCTTTATATAGTGTTCCCTCATGTGGTATTTGACAATATACCATGATTTGGACATCATGTTCCCACTTGAGTTCTCAATTTTTATTTGCTCAGATTTTATTTTACGAAACATACAAGCTATTAATTAGTTTTGTGTGGCAAGTAGTTTATGAATTACAAAATTGAGAAATCAACCTTAATACTTTTACCAAATAGTCCCTTAATTATGAAATCACTTTTTCAAATTGATAAAGGAATGAATTTTGACAGTTTTAAAAAAGTGTCTCACTGATTATGGCCCCAAATGATTCTGTGCCCTCAAAGTTTCTATCTTGAAATCCTAGTACCCAAGATGACAGTATTAGAAAAGGGCATCCATTGGAAGATATTTAAGTTTTTGAGGGAGGAACTCTCAAGAATGCATTAGCACATTTGTGAAAGATGTTTCAAAGACTTCTCCAGCCGTCTTTTCACCATATGAAGACATGAAAAGTCAACAGTCTACAATGCTGGCACCTTGATGTCAGATTTCCAGTCTCCAAAATGGATTTAAATATATGTCTGCAGTTTGTAAGCAATTCAGTATATGTTACTTGGTTATTGCATTCCAAACTGATTAACATATTTATCAAAAATTTCAGCCATTCCCATCCTCCCCCCATGGCAGTAAATAAATAGGATTAGCTCAGAGAAGAAGAGTTAAGTACTTTAGCTCAGTGCTCTATAAACTACTGTACTATTTGAGACACATATTGATCTACACATACTACATTACTGATCTTTTTCATTTTTGAATAAGCAGTTGGCTTTGCCAATGAAGAGGTATGGCTTCTTCCCTAAGCTTCTGAAAAGGGGATTTTTGGTTTGACTGAATAATGTCAACAGTGTGAGACTGACCATGCCGGAAAGACATGGTGGTACAGGTTTTAGGATTAGTAGTAGCACGGTCAATCTGGAGACTTAAAAACAACCATATAGTTATCTATTAGTCAACCATGTCTACACAATGAAGCCCAATAAAACCTCTGAGGGTAACTTACTGCTCGCAACACCATCATATATGTCATCACCAATTGTTGCTGGAAGGGAAATGCATCCTGATTCCATGAGGAGAGAAAAATAGAGTTTCCACGTGTCCATTTTCTCCTGGCCTCTACTCTTTGCATTTCTTCTTTTGGCTGATTTTAATCTGTGCCCATCCCATACAATGAACCACAACAATAGGCACAATACTTTTTCATAAGTTCTAAGAGTCCATACAATGAATTGGCAAATATAAAAGTGGTTTGGGGATCTCAGACTTTGCAGTTGGTATCAGAAATGGAGATAGTCTTGAGGACTGTCACTTCTAACTTTGTAGTTGGTTCAAATTCTCTGCAATTTCCATCCCACACCACTACAAACCTAATAAACTTTGTGTAACTAGGGAGATGCTGAAACATAAAATGGGTATAATCTTAAAATGATAGTAAAAATTGCTTTAAAATCATTGTTTTAACTGCCTAAAAACATAATGTTTATTTACTGAAAATTATCATTATAATATACCTAGTGGGAAGTGCAGAGGTATTGACTACTAAGATTTGGACATATTTTTGCAGTAATTTTGTATGCAACACTTTTATATCCTAAATTTGCTTTTACTTAAATCTTTTCTGTAAGTAAAAATACTCTCTATATTATTTTAATGATGGCAAAATACATTTTTCATGTGCTAAATTATAGATCTATCTACGGATAGACAGATTTATTTCATTATCTATTAGAAGCTGTCTATTTCATTGTTCTATCTGTATATTCCAGAGACAGTACCAGAGGGCTATATAGCCAAAGAAGCTTCAAAGTATATATTGATTTGACTTGAGGTCAAAATCCAGGAGCCAGCTGGTCATAAATAAAGGCATGCTATGTCTTGTAAAGTAATAATTTTAGAATGCAGCTTATCAGCAGTCACTGAAGCAGCAAAATGTGGATTAGTCACAAAGAGTGCTAGTGACCATACATATAAAAAAGAAAGCAAATTATTATACTACCAGTAACTTTAATGAAATAATGAAACTCCCTAAAAAATGATCTGCCAAAGTTTAGCAGTGATCTTGATTTCAAAGAAATATGGATTAATTATTTCGTGTCATAAAATTCCTGACAATCTGGAAGATACTTGCTTCTTCTTGAACATTCAAGACCTACTAGTTTAGAAACTTATTGTAATGAAAGTTTCAATGTATTTGGGGCAGGCCATATCCTAAAGTCTTACAACATCATCTTACATCAAAGTCCTCTGTGTCCTTAGGGTTGTATTTTTATATGCAATTTAGTTTTTAAAAAATGTGACTTTAGAAAATTTTAGGATCATTCTGTTGAAGTTCATCATAAGGTCACAATATACTTCATAAGTATAAAAAAAAAGCAAGGTTCAGCTCAGAAATATGTATCTTTTTGAACTACAAAAATGTTTCACATACATCACTTAACTGAATTTGTAAAACTAACCTTGGAAGGTCAACAAAAGCAACTGTTAATCTGATTTTTAGAGTAAAGAAATAATATCAGAAACAGCAATTGACTTCCCAAAAATAAAATTTGTAAGTAGTGAATTATGAAAAACCTCAGCTTATTTGTGGATGTGATTTCCAAAAATTCTCCTTCGAATTTCCTCTTTTATGAGACAACAATACTGAACAGATAAGTGGCTTGTGAATTTTAAGCTGGATTTAGGATGAATTGTGAATTAATGGTTGGGAAATTGTTGCTAGACCTGCACATCTAGGGTGTATGGGGTTTAAAACTGATAATTCTGAGTATCTTCATTAAAAACAAGAAATCAAACTATGAATAAAAAACTACACACAATGAAAATTTATTGAGAATGAGGAAAAAATTTGCAAGTTATAAACAAGTAGGCACTTACAATAAGCAGGGTGCACATGGCAATTATTTAAAAGGATAATATGTTTATCTTAATTGCCTGATTCATCTTCAAAAGCTTCTTTACATTTTTCTAGATGCATTTTCTTTGATCTTGTCACCATGTGATCACTACTTTTTAATGCAGTATCTTTTGGGAAAGAATAAACAATTTAAAATTTACTCTATTAACATCAGTTATAATTTGTATCAATACATTTAAAAGTTTTTTTCATTGTCACAACTCAATGTCACTAATGCCATATGTATCTTTAGGATTTTTTGTCAGATTGTTAGAAACGTTTCTCTTTCATATGCAAATTTTGGAGATACTTCAGATGGCATCGTGGAAATACTGCCCTCAAATATTAATGGGCAATCCTCATGAACCATGAAGTTGATATCTTCATAATACAGTGACTGATGAGTTGGAAATTCCTTCTACTTGTAAGAGATGATTGTTTGCATTTCTTCTTTACCTTTCAGCTCAGTTTAGAAAATTAAATCGGCTCTGGTGAGAGTATTTATAAAATTGCATGAAAGTACAAATCAGCATTTTTTAAAAATTTATTTTGGAAAGACAAAATCAGCATGCTAGTGTTAATATACTCTTTAAAGTTATATGCTTACTTCATTGGTATTGACACTATATCAAGTCAGCCAAAATTTACCTTTTTATAATGAACTCAAAAGTCATCATGCTCAATTAATTGAATTACTAAACAACAGCCATTAATAAATTGTTGCTTAAATTGTTAATTAAAATATTTGCTTAACTAATTAAAACCATTGATAGGACATGGGTCAGATCTTAAATTTTATTTAACAAATTGGTCTGGGTTACAAAATAATTTCTACTGATGTTATTAATCTTTATTGCATTTGTTTGATAGCCCATTAATTTTTTCCAACTTTTCCCTTTTAATAAACAAATTTGTCATTTAATAAACAAATTTGAAATTACCGCCAAAGGTGAAGTCTCAGTTTTTCATTTGTTTCAAGTAGAAGTTTCCAAATTTCTTCCCAAATTAAGGTAGAAATGATGCATTGCTTCTTTTTCAATTATTTAAATAAACACTTACCTCTTTGCTTATATATCTTTGCATCAATGTTAGTGATAAATACTAGATGAGTGAACAGAGGTGATAGTCAGAATACACTTGGAAATAATTATAACACCACGCCTGGCACTGATGCATCCATATACTGATGTGACTACTAAACCTTTAACCATACCCTAAATCCAAACTTAGTGTAGTCGCCAATAACTTTCCTTTAGTGCAACCCTAGAATTACAAAGGCCACTCCAGTGCTACCTGTCCTCAGAGAAAAGAGTCAAAGAAGGGAAGTGGGAATGCAAGCAACTACATGTTTTCACACTGAAATGTATCTTCAGCTCTTTAAAAATTATTTTAAGTTTGAGACAGGGTCTTGTTAAGTTGCTAAATTACCTAGTCTGGGCTCAAATTTGTGATCCTTCTGCCTCAGCCTCCTAGAGTTC
Organism: Cuniculus paca; assembly: GCA_004365215.1. Classification (NCBI taxonomy): domain Eukaryota; kingdom Metazoa; phylum Chordata; class Mammalia; order Rodentia; family Cuniculidae; genus Cuniculus; species Cuniculus paca. The sequence goes on from RJWT010000624.1 coordinate 17,222, forward strand.
TGACCTCTCACCGAATTCATTATGTTTTCATAACTTTCTAATATTATATATATAGTATAACTTGAAATTTTAATTTTCAACTTGAAACCTTTCCCTCTGAAGATTTTCAAGATTAAAGAGTAACAGTAAATCTAATGAGTACTATTTACAAAATAATACAGTTTTGACCAACCGTGAATGTTTTGTGCATGGGACTGGGCAGAGTGTTCTAAAATCATAAATTACGTTTTAATTGGTTGAAGGAAGGAATTATTAATAAATGTTGGCTTGTCATTTGAAAAACTAATATTATAACAAAATTTATATGGCAAAATAGCATCCAGAATTGTTAAATGTCATTTAAATATTATAATGAAAAACACTGAAGAGGAAGAAGTATATGAAGTTGTTAATTTTTTCCAGATGAAAAAGGCTGATTGAAATAAGACTCAAAGAGAGAAACCTGTCAAACACTCTTGTAATTCACAAAACATTGAAATTACTGCAATAACAAGTAATAAATGGGCCTATGTATACATGGTTCTGCATATATATATATATATATATGTATATATACTCATGTATCTATATGTATATCATATAATTTTACATATATTTATATGAAGACCATATGGCCAGGTATAGTCATAGCTCCACTTTTCTGGGACCAAAATCTGTCTTAGTCACTTTCTTATCCCTGGGAAAAAAATAGCCAGCATCCACAATTTAAGTTAGGAGAGGTTTATTTTGGCTCACAGTTTCAATCCATTGTTGACTGGCTCCAAAATAAAGATGAGATGGCAAAGGGGGATGGTGAAAGAAAAGCTGCTCAAGCCACAGGAGCCAGGAAGCAGAATAAGAAAAGGCTCTAGCTGGGGACCAATAACACACCCTTCCAGATCACATTCCTAGTGATCTGACTACATAGGCCGCACATCCTAGCTGCATGTTCAGCTACTGAATTCACCAATTCACTGATGAGTACAGTGCCCCTACGACCCAATCACTTTTGAAACTCATGGGAATTTTGGGGTACATTGTGATTGTAAAGCATAATAATATGTGAATGGTTTCCTGGAAAATGTATATACTCTTAGTGTCTTCCAACAATGCTGCTGCTCTGTGTGAAGATGTCTTTCCAGCTATTTTATTCTATGGGACATCCCACCACTGCATCCTGTGTGATATTTAATGAACTTTCTCATTTTATTAATTCCCATTAGCTGTCTCTTATTTCCATATTTCACAAGTCAAAAACTCACAGAACCAATAAGATCCGAACACTACTTCAAAATTTGAAAATTGGCATTTAGAAAATCTTGGGAATAAGAAAGTTTTATTTTGAAATAAGCAAATTTTGGCTATTATATATTTAGCCATCTTTTCATTTCTTCATTTTATTATAGGCAAATGAAAGATTGTAGGTGGTGCTTTCCCCCTTTGCCTGAAATCTCTTTAGCTAGCTAGTCAAATCATTGAGTGTATTTTCTATTTTCTATGCTACAAGTTACAATATTGCTATACTAATTGACAGGACTTAATGACCTCCTTTCCTCTAATTTTCAGTACCACTTTTATTACTTTTTGTTAGGTACCCACCAATAGTCTCATCAAGTCCCCTCAGAATTCCATCAATATTATTAGGTCCCTTCCAATAACTTCCTAATACTTGATATTGGAGCTAATTTCAAGTATTTAATGTTTAGTCATGTAGCACCCCAATCCTAGTATCCAAATCTATATCAAACATCTTTTATTATATTACCTCAAACTCAGTGACATAAAACAACTCCTTACTAACTGGTTTTGCTTGACAAGGAGGCCCTTAGTCAGAGTTTATAATGAAGTTGTCAGATAGGCTGAAAACTGTTTGTAAACTCCTCACACATACAGCTATAGTTAGTTGTTCTGGCTGTTGGCTGGAGTATCACCTAGAGGTGTGTGTCAGACTTTCTATATTTAATAGCTCCTTGTGTTCTCTGACTTCTTATTTTCAAATTTTATTTCTTATTGGTACATATTTCTCTCATATATTAATCACATTCATCATAGGAAATTTGTATCCTAGGGAATTTGTACCTGTACATAATAAATCTTACTTTTTTTCCCCATTCCCCTCCCCATCCTTCAACCTCTTGTCCCCTTCCCATTTACAAAATTAAAGACCCAATCCAAAAAAGGGCATCAGAAATAAACAAATGCTTCTCAGATGAAGAAATATGAGCAACAAATAAATACACGAAAAAATGCTCAATATCACTGGTCATTTGAGAAATACAAATTAAAACAGCACCAAGATTACATCTCACACTAGAAAGAATGGCTATCATCAAGAAATCAACCAATGGGCTGGGAATGTAGCTTAGTGGGAGGAGCATTTGCTTAGAATGTGCAAGGCCCTGGGTTCAATCCCCAGCACTGGAAAAAAAAAGAAAAGAAGAAAATCAACCAGTAAAACAGAAAATCAACAAATGCTGATGAGATTGTGGAGAAAAGAATGCTTTTCCATTGCTGGTGGGAGTGAAAACTGTTACAAGCACAATGAAATCAGCATGGAGATTTTTCAAAAAGCCAAAACTAGAGGTCCTATTTGACCCAGCTGTTTGCCTTCTAGGTATGTTTCCAAAAGAGTTAAACATTGACATGTGCATACCTACATTTGTAACAGCATAATTTATAATAGCTAAATCTTGGAAACTGCCCATATGACTATCAATAGACAAATAGTTAAAATGTAGTTTCAGTGGGTATTACTGTCATAAAGAAGGATAAACTTGAGTCATTTGTAGGAAAATTAATACATCTCAAGACCATAATCTTAATTGAAATAAATTGGGCATACAAGTCTAAAATGTTTCTCGAGTGAGGAAAACCAAAGAGTAAAAAGAGAGCATAATGGAGGACAGGTATTTGGAAGGAGGAGAGATATGTTCAAATTGAAAAAGGAACAAGGGAGGGTAACTGGGAAGTGAAGAAAGTGAAAAAAAGAATGCAAGGAAAAAGATGGAAACAAAGCTTTTCCTTTTACTTCTCAAAGCACTGTTTCTGTGTTTCTAGAGACAGAAACCAAAGAGAAGGTGAAGGAAGGTCCTGTCTTGTCTTGTGTTTTGTGGCATATCCTTAGAAGCCGTGCAACACTGCTGCTGCTATATTTGATTTGCTGGAGTTAATTACCAAGTTTTCTGGAGAGATGGAGAAAGGACCTTGAAAAATCTGCTCCACCTGGAGACAATAAGAACAGTAGAAAATTTTTCCAAATCGGTTTTTTTCAGAAGTTTGGAAATAAATCTAAGACTTACTCAAGTAGAAGGAACATTTTTATTCTAGAGAAATTTCTTTTATAAAAGAACTATGAGTTTTGTGGTAATTATCTTGTACAATTCCCGATTTCTTCTCCTCAGGTTCACATGGCCATGGAAATCAGGAAGCAAACTATCATCAAAGAGGAGCAGATTGGGTGAGGAAGATGACTTTCCATAAGCTCTTTCTCTGGATGCTTGCCATTATCTGATTTGTTGTGGGTCTTTGTTAAAACCTTATACACACACTGTTGTGTTTCATCCAATTGAGGACAGGTTCAATGGATAAAGCTTCATCACTAGTTGGTTTTTTGAAAACAAACAAAAGTAAAGCTTATTGGGATGTAAAGATGCTGAGATGAAAAATATTTATTGGGTAACCCATTTCTCTGGATCAAATACCATGAAAGAAAAATTGAGGAAATGAAATATCTATAGGATATTTTGGAAATCTCCGACATGATCCTGTAGGTAAAAGATGACATACATGTAAAAGGCTACACACATGCTCAAGAAATCCTAAGATGGCTACAGTCTCTTGCCTTTTGCTGACCTTGAGAATATATAAAAAATATGTAAACTTATAGAGTGTAAACTGTTGGAACATTGAAGTAATTCCTGAGTGCACACATAAAGCCTCTCAGTGAAATTAATAAAATTTCTATCCAATCATATCAATAATCTCTAAGTTAACAGAAAATAATAATGGCATACAGAGAATACAATTTAAAAGAATTATTCTAGAAATGCCTTTAGTTAAATATATGGCAATAGTAGAGCAGCAACAACTGCAACAAACAGTAATAAAAACAAAGGAAGAGACAGAAATCTGATTTCCAGAGGTTTAATTCAATACTACACATGATATTAGTAAAATAAAGGACAGAAAACACTTGACTATTCCCACAGACACAGGAAAAATGTGTGTGACAAAACTCCAAAGCCTTTCATAATAAAAATTTAAACAAACTAAGAATCCAAGGGGAACGCCGTCAACCTGATAAAGGATACCTTTGGTAATCTATTGCTAACATGATATTTAATAATGAAAAACTGTTTTCCCCCTAAGATCAAGAGCAATATAAAGATATTTTCTCTCATACTACTACTCAAAAGCATAGTGGAGAGTATGACAAAAGCAATAAAGTAAAAATAAAGCATTCATATTGGAGACAAAGAAGTAAAAATATCTTTGTTTTCAGACATCATATCTTGTACAGAAAATTCTAAGGAACTGAGAAAAAAAAAAAGAAAAAAATAGAACTAATGCATAAGCTCACTAATAGTGCATGATTGAACAATATATAAAAATCAGTGAAATCTCATATTAGCCATGAACAGTTAAAGAGTTAAGAAAATAATTACATTACATACACAGAAATTTGCATGACATTAAAAATAATGTATGACTAGATTAACAAAAAATTCAAAGTGTCTATATCAAGAATTGTAAAACACTACCGAAAGGAGTTAAAGACATAAACAAACAGAAACATTCATGTTCCTGGATCAGAAAACCTACTATCGTGAAGATTACAATATTCCTCACACTGATCTAAAAATTCTTGGGTTTCTTTTGTTTTCTTTTGTACCAGAAATTGAACTCAGGACCTTGCATTTGCCAGGCAGGCACGTGTGCCATTGAGCTATATCCCCAGTCCCTGATTTAAAATTTCAAAGACATCTTGATCACAATCATTGCTGCCTGTTTGCTGTTGTGGTTGCCTTTGTTTTGTTTTGTTTTAAAAATTGCTAAGATGATGCTAAAATTTATATGGAAAGGTAGGTGTTCCAGAATATTCATTATGTGAGGTATGACAAAGAGCATTTATCTTTAAATCTTTTTAAATGTGTTACAGTAAAAGACGTATTTCCTTTAACCCCGCCTCAAAATACTCCTCCTGAAGCACACTTATCCTGTTGTTCTGAAGCAGTTCCAGAAGTCCTTTATTGTGTCTTTATTATCACATTGTGGGTATCTCAGTGTCCCGAATTGACTCAACCTGTTTACCTTTCATGGTCATTTTGACTTTAGAGAAAAGCTAGAAGTTTCACATTGCCAGGTACAGTGAATTAGGTGAATGAGGACGTACCATACAGTTTTTTATTTTCCACCAGATATTACCTGGCAGCAACACTCATCATATCTTTTTATCACATCTCATAAAGAGATTTCGCAGAGAAAGATGATCAAAACTGCTTCAGAATGTGTCAAGAATGATGGGATAAGTGTGCTCAAAGCAAGAGTGGGTGTTTTGAGGGGGATTAGTGACTATCTTTTTTTTTTTTTTTTTTTTTTTTTTGCGGTACTGGGGATTGAACTCATGACCTTGCACTTGCCGGGCAGGCGCTTAGACCACTGAGCTAGATTCCCAGCCCTGGTGTTTTTTGAGACAGGGTCTCACTATGCCGTTCAGGCTGGCCTTGAGCTCACTTTGTAGTCCAGGCTGGTCTTGAACTCACAACGATCCGCCTGTCTCAGCCTCCCGAGTGCTGGGATTAAAGGCATGAGCCATCATGCCCAGCTATTAGTGACTATCTTTAACTGCCATAGTTGTGCTTAAACATTCACCATATATTTTGATCACACCGCATTGTCTTAAAAATGACAAAGTTGAAGGATACACATTTTATAGCTTTCTAAGTGATTAAAAGGTTACAATAATCCAGACAATGTGGTACCAACATAAGGAAAAATATATGATACTAACATATATATATATTATGATTCAGAGATTTCAACATTTATAGACAACTCAATGCTGGAAGACAATTCAATGCTGCAAAGAGTCTTTTTGAACAAATATTCTGGTACATCAACTATATACTCGTAAAGGAATAAATCTAGACCTCAACTCCAAGCCACACATATGAACACACACACACACACACACACACACACACACACACACACACCTCTAACTCACAGCACTTATAGACAAATGTGAGGATTAGAAGTATGTTTGAAAAAGTTAAAGCCATAAACTTGGTGATTTCTTTTAAATAATACCAAAAGCATAAAGGATAAAAAATAGATAAGTTGGATTTCATCAATTTAGAAAAACTTGTATACTTCAAAAGACACTTTCATGAAGGTGTAGAATGAAATATTTATTACATATATACCTATCCACACTGATCAGCATATCATATTTTCATATGTAAATTTAAACTATAGTATTACCTCAAAAATATTTTTAAAGAGTTATACCAAATGGTAGCATTTATTGGAATTCTTTCAAAAGGTACCTTTGAATAGATCTAGCAACAGTTTTTGTGCAGATTGAAATAATATGTAAAAATATACATATTTTATATAATTTTTATATAATATTTAAAAATATACATAGACTAGGTCTTTGGGTCACTTCTTTCTGCTATATTTAATACAAATGAAATGTATATATTTAGTCAGAAAAATATTAGTTTGAAGAACTCTAGTGTAAATTTTGTTCAGGCTGTTTTTCCTTGGAATAAATATTAACAGATCTGTCTTGACTATATTTTAAATAATGGGTAAATCGAATTAGATCTAAGAATAATCCTTCAAGAAGTTTGAAATATTAAACAAATAAATTAATTAACCACTAGTATGTTAGTGTGAAATAATCTCTTAAGCAATTCTTCCTAGTTCTCTTATGTAACTCATATTCATTTTTAAAACCAAAAATTCACCTAGGCATTTCAAAATGTTCTTATTCATAAAACATTGTTATCAGAAGATATTGCTAATGTACTAATCATTTATATATTGTGAATATTATTTCCATAGCCTACATAGTCAGTTAAAATGATTACATTTTTAAAAAGCTATTAATTGACTCCTTCAAATGAGTATCATAAATATTTAGAATTAAAATCCATAAAGATTTAACAATATGGCATACAAATTTTGATTTTCATAATTTATCTAGTATTGCAGTCCCAAGTCATCTTTACTTTATGATAGATATAGTTTCGTGCTCCTTGAAAATAATTATAGCAAGGATTTCTCTGTCTGGCTTGTCAAGATTCACACATTCTTTCCTCATTATAACACTGGCAGTACCTTATACCGTCAGAGACAGTGAATCAGACACTGCCTCCTGAGCATGCCTGCTTGGATCTGTGAACTTCAAGCTTGTTAAATCTCAGCATTCTGATCTTTCTGTATTTACTAAGCAAAATATTCTATTTTAATTAAGATATAAGCTAAGGTAAAACTTGGTTTCCAATATGCATCCTTTTCACATAACATGGCAGAATAACTTAGCTTTCTGAAAGAGCAGAGCACAAATACCACTAAGTGAACTATTTAAATATGTCCACACAACAGACCTATTTTCCTAACTTCTGATTGCAATTTTTTTTTCATTTCAGTGGACTATGGACCACATTAAAACCAGGAAACTGTATATAGAATTAAAGAAATTAGTCAACTAATTAATTTATTTGTTGAGTGTCTAATGCTTACTTCCATTCTATTGTACTCCAGATGTATAGGAGGACACAATAAGAAACGGCTGCAGGAAAATATGATTTAGGAAATAAAATGTTTGCACACAAAAAGGTACTAAAAATGCACAACATATTATTATACAAAGAATAATTGGTATATACAATTACAGATACAAAAGTTGGAGAAAGTATTAGTTCCTTAAATTTCATTATTGCTATGTATTGGGTGTCTTCCAAAGGTCCATGTGTCAAAATCTTGCTCTTGAGCAAATAGTATCACTGGGTTGTAAAGGAACTCTCAAGAGGTGGAACCCAGTGAGAGTTCTTCTGGTTAGTTTTGGGAATGCATATTCAAGGGGGATATTAAGATCCAATTCCTTCCTTTCCATCTCTTTCATGAGCTGGCTATGAGATGGATGCCACATGCTTCCACCATTATTTGCTGCCCTGCCACAGGCTCCAAAATAGCAGAGCCAACAACCTACTGTGGGCTGAAGCCTCCAAAACTGAAGAACCAAAATAATCTTCTTCTCTTTAAGCTAATTACCTCAAGTTTTGTTACAGTAATGAAAAACTAACTAGTACAGATAAAGAAAATGCTTTATGGAGGAAATTTTCATCATGAATCCAACATTATCATCTTTTGCTTCTTCTAAGATGACAATTCTGTTATTTGTGTTTTTTAATCTTCTCTATGCCCATAACATCTTTGTCCTTTTTTTTGCTTGTCCTTTTCCAGTATCCTGCAACAGAAATCTTGACATTTTTCACCCATGTGACACAAGATTAAATTCTCACGTATTTAATAATGCATGATTTTTCAATCACACACATATACTTTCTTATTTATCTGTATAGATCCTGGAACCTCAGAATGGAGACATTTAATAAAGACAGCTGCTATAGTTGGAAGAAAAGTGAAATTCAGCTGTTTTATGTATTTTATTTTCTACAGAGAACAAAATACTTGTCTCTTCTGAGTTTTTCTATAGTTTCTAGAGCTATCTTAGGTAGATAAATACTACTTTTTTGCCATGTAGGTCTGCACCTTTTGCTGTTCAACAATTGTAAACTACCTCTACTTGTCGCCCATAGTTCTTCCTGACATTCTTTAGGCATTCAAGACATTGGCATTGCACTCAATTTAGATCTTTCTGCAGAGGAATGAAATAGTCGTACTAAATTATTTTCTCTTCATAACTTTCCACATATACATTAGTTCACATGTAGACTTACAAAGTATCTTATTCTTTCAGTTTTTTTCCTTTACTTAGGCAAAGTATAAATAAAAAATAAATTGATAATTACAATGTTGTAACTTTTATATTTAATGATGCCACACATTATTATATTCATTATTTTGTTGTATTAGTATATTAACAATTCATAGTGATATGATTATTAATTACTACTAAATATATCATATATACCCTAATCAAATGTGGAAGGAGTAATTGATGATTTCTTTGCTACTAATAAGACTTTACATATTAGGCTTTTCCACCCAGATTTATTGAAAGAGAATAAGTTGCCTCAACTTAGGGTTGGGAAAATAAGAAATACATCAGGAGATTTAAAATCAAATCAGGAGAAGATTCGTTTTTGACCTTCTTAATGGATTAAGTTTTACTGACTGAGGAGTTCACCTGGGCCTCTGGGAAATAAAGGAGTGCAGGGTTTGCAGCAGGCAAGAGAAAAAGAAAAGAAATCTATCAGAGGCAAGATGCTGGATCAGCGGACAGGTTCTCAGGTGAATGATAAGGAAGTGGTTGAGATAAGACACCCTAAGAAGTAAAACAGACCTTCTCTCAGACAGATTAAAAAATCAGAGAATAATATGGGCTGAGGAACTTGGTAAATAACTGATGTTAAGCTACTTCAATATGTGATTTAATGTTGTATTAAATTAAAATTGCTCTTAAAATTGTTCTTGATAAATTAGCATGTATTTCACTTAAATATAAAAATAAGTGAAAATAGTCTATCAATTTAGAAGTCAAGAGAGTGATGATCCTTATCTGAGGTAGAGAGTGACCAGCAGCAGTCATAAGGGACTCTTGAGGTGGCAAGAAATATTCCATTCATTGACCTGGGTGTGTTTACACAGATGTTTTCCAGTTGTAAAAAATTAATTTTTACTTTTACTATGTGTGCACTCTTTAGGTGAATGTTATACTTAACTTTTGTATTATAAATGTAAAATTGAATATATTATATTTTGTATTAAACAATGAGTGGTGTTGTTTAATTTGAAATGAGTAGATTTAAAAGCGGTTATCTCTGTAGGCCATCTGCTTGCAGAGATTGGATTTGTAGCTAGTCTCAAGTCTTGGAAGACAATTCAATCCATTGAATGGCTTCTGCACTAGCTGACTACCTGAGGAGAGACTCGTTTTGCCCTTTTGAGCCTGTTCTGTGCCTCATCCTGTATTAGCATTCTCAGCATCAAAGTAAAGAGCAATATGGAGAAAGCATCATCATTGATTGTTGGGGTAGTTAAATATAATAGTGATTTTCATGCTTCTCTACTCAAGCTTTCAAAGTAGGATATCCTCACATATTGGGCCATGTTTCTTAAAGATGATTTGGCCAGCAGTACATATACGCAAACCCAGAAATTGCTATCGTTACTTCCATATTGTGTTGTTGTTGTTGGTAGTGTTTTAGTTTTGTTTGTGTTTTGTTTGTGTGTGTGTGTGTGGGGGGTGTTGATGTTTGCTTTTTGAGGTCCTGGGGATCCAACCCATGATTTTACACATACTAGGCAAGCACTTTCCCACTGAGCTGTACCCTCCGCCCTTGTCGGTGTTGTTTTTAATCATGACATGAGGAGAGATCCAGGCGTGTTTCAGCAACTGCGTTCTATAAGCAGGATCAGCCCTTTGTAAGTGCTTCATGCCCCCAGCTCTTGCCCTTTACATCACACTGGCACTCACTGATGCTCTCCTCCACATGCCACTCATCAGGATTGAGGTCTTATTTCCCTCAGATTTCCCCTCCAGATTGATGAGATGTGGTATCGTAGGTAATCTTTTGTGCTAATTTGACTGTGTCATGGAGTGCTGGGATAGTTGGCCAAACATTTCTCTAGGTGTGTTTGTGTTCTCAGGTGAGATTAATATTTGAATTGATAGGTCGATTAGAACAAATAGTCCTCCTAGTGTGGATAGCCCTGACTTTAAATCTTTAAATTTATAACTTATACAGAGAATGTGTTTACAGACTTAAATGGGATATATATATGTTACTTTACCAGATTTTAAACATATTAACTCTGCACTAATTAACTTAATGCAATGCTTTAAGAAACCAGTTCCTGACTATAGTATATCATTAAACTACAAAAAGCAGAGAAAAGTCACAAACAGAACTGAACCAACCTCTAACCAAGCCTACTTAATTTTAGGGATGTCAAATGCTATACCAGTTTAATTGAATATGTGATTTTCAAATGAATGTTAAATCAGATATTTTGAAAGAGAATTTCTTTAGTGTCATAAGATAGATTCTGCAACTCAAAGTAATACACATTTTCCTTGGGTGAAAAGCATAATTATTAAAACATATCTCCAAACAAACTTATTTTTACAATATTCCCTTTTTAATTTACAAGCTTTCTACCTAGAAAAACAAAGAAAATGCATTTTATTTAAAATATGTCATGCTTTTAAAGCCCAGGAGAGTGATGGGCTTTAAAATTTTTACAGCAGACAATAATATTGCTTCAAAGCTATTTGTAAACTTCTCAGTGAAAAATTATCACACCAGCAAGTTAGAAATGTTACTGTAGCACACTCATGAAAGTTTTAATACAGAATTTCAGTCAATGACTAGTAAGTATACTTTACATAGATTATTAAATGTGCATAATTATTATAGGAGATGTTCTTGCTTTGAAAAAAAAGAAGATATCATTTAAAACAACAAATATTTTGTTGATCAAAGCTTCCAACAGTTGATAAAACAGTCTCAGGTGCCAGAGTGTAGTATCTCAGGCATCTCTCTTGGACCATCTTTAGCAACATGGGAGCAGCCTTGCTACCTCTCATCACCTTGAATGAAGTTTTGAAGACACCCTGGATTCAGGAAAAAGAAATGTCAGTGTTTGCCTTGACAAAGTCAAGTAGAGAAAACGTGGAATCACTTTTCTAAATTATGAAGACATTGAGTATTAAAAGTGTGTATGGCATTTAGTTTTTTTAATTGTGAGAGGGCTCCATGAAGGTGATATCAGGATTTCCATCTCAAAGCTTCTTCTCTGTTTGAGCTTTTGAATTCATCTCCCACATGAAATGATCTGCTTTCCAGTCGGGTGTGGTGGCACATGCCTTAGTCCCAGCACTCGGGAGGCTGAGGCAGGAGAATTACTGAGAGTTAGAGACCAGCCTGGGCTGCAAAGTGAGCTCAAGGTAGCCTGAACTGCGTAGTGAGACTGTCTCAAAAAGACAAAAAGATAAAAAAAATCTGCTTTCCAGTCTTCATTCAGGGTCTGTTTATGGGAAATCCAACCTAGCACAGTATTTTATATCTGCATTTACATGATGTGTGTCTGTGTGATGTGTTTCTTTGTGTGATGGAATTATATATGATATAACAATTTTGCATAATATTTTATGTTACCCAACACACAGCAGGATGAGATGAAAATGCAGTGCACTGTGTCTCCTGGACATAATTGGGTTCCATCTGAGTGGCAATTCATGCGCTGCCTTCCTGAAGTTGGGTTGCCCTTTCTGTTCTAGAGCTCGACAGGATACAGAGTAAAGGTGGGGCCTCTTACTGGGCAAGCAGTGAGGAACTAGCACAGGCAAAGGTAAATGAAATTAGTTGGATCTGTCATAAAATGAAGACAAGCTTCCTGGCTTTTGTGCAGCATATCAATCTATCCCACAATAAGAATGATTTCCCTCCCCCTACACACACACACACACACACACACACACACACACACGCAGAAACACACTACCTGGAAAACCATTTCTGTCACTTTGATTGCTGCCTTCTATAATTGCTTTTTAAAAAATGATGGATTCTAAAACAGCTGAAGTGTGTTAAGATAACATAAGAAGATGCCTTATCAGTGTCTTCATATAATCTGAGAGCATATTCATTAGTGTGGCATAAATTCACGTTAAGAAATATCAACATTGAATGTACACAAATTTTAAGGAGAACTATAGATTAGGTAGACAATTTGTATTAATTTCCTTGATTTTTAAAAGACAATGATTTATTACCACATCTCTACACATACTGTTTGTACAGTCCTCTCTTTACTTCCTTCAATCCAGGAATACTTTTGTTGTAAAAGTTACACATTTTGCTAAGTGTGATTTTAACTCATTACATCAGTGTGTTAGAAGATACATAGAAGCCACACATTTTAATAGTGTCAGTCGTGAATGTCATGGATTAATAATTTTACTTTATTAAGTATTAACGCCCTGCTATTCTATTTAATTTTAAATGGAATGAAAATTTAGCATGATTTTTTGATTAAGCAAAATTTCAAATGAGCCGAATAATAATAAAAATCTTATTTTACTCTAAAAGTAAGAACTTGCAGCTAAATACAAGTTAGTTTTAGCCACACTTGCTAACATTTTAAATCTATCCATTATATACACATTAAGTCAACTAGTGTTTAACTATAGAACAAATGTTTTGTGGTTTTGACTGTATAACAGAAATATAATATTAATTGCAGAATGAAATTGTATTATCCCTATAATTGTGATACTTGCAGTATTCCATTTGGTTAAGGAAAATTGACAGCTCTGTCTTACATGTTCACTGAATAATTCCATGGGACCAAATTGTGGTTGAGAAACATGAGTGATTATAAAGTGCATTGGAGTTTTCTATTATTTATAAGTTCACATTATTTCCTGTAACTTCAGATCATATTCAAACAGGTGAAGCCTAAACTTTAGAACTAAGATGGTTAATATTATTTATAAGTCCAATCCACACATTTCATGTTTTAAAAGTAGAAATACAAAATACAGCTCATGAATGGCCTTGGACACAGTACAAAATAAATAGTGCTTACTGTTAAGAATAGCTGGTGTTCTACTAATGGAACTGAAATGCAAAAGTCTGAAGCAAATATATTAATATATGTGCTAGAGAGCATTGCCTGTATAGAAGATTTTCATACAACATTCCTTCAAATGAATATTCAAAAGAATTTTGAGTATTTCATTTGCTAAAACCCCAAACACGCCATGTTTAGAGCAAAGTAAAAAGTATGCTACTGAATTGGTATATTCAGTTTCAGTTTTTCTCAGTATATAGACAGATTCAAATAATTTTAAAGTAAGTCTATAAATCATAAAGCCTAGCTTGGAGAAGTATTAACTACCAATCAAATCGGTTCATTTAATTCTGCACTGTAGAAACCTATTGATGAACGGTTTGGCAGTCCCCTGATGTGACATATACACTTCATTAAAATTTAAATACTAAATTATATTTCTTTCTAGTACAAAATACTGATTATCAATTTTGAGTGAATAAGCTGATTTTTATGTGTTCCTTGCATATCAATTATATTTTAACAGTCTAAAGCTTTTTCCCTTTTGATTTCTTTATAACTATACTACTCTTTAGTATGAAATGATGGAAATAATTTTAGAAAATTAGTAAATGAAATATATTATTTTGAAACATGCGATTTGCCTCATAAATGAACTTCTGATTTTTTTATCCTTTTTTATTACCACTTAAAAATAATGTTGTCACTTAGTTTGTTGTTCGTTTTTAATTTCTATGACAGCTGTTTTAGTTATGATTCATAAAAGGTGAAAGATTCATATGATCTGGAGAAAAGATACTTTGATAAGCATTCAACATGCATTAACTCATGCAATTTTCAGAATAACCCTTTTAAATATATTAGTTTATGCTCCCCATTGAACAGATGAGAAAATTGAGCCTTAAGTGACTCTTCCAAGTCCATGCAGCTTTTAAGTGGCAGAGCTGGGATTTGATTAGGAGTAATGTAAAACTTACGTTCCTATTATTTATTATAACTAATTATTGCAGCTGTAACTATTGTAACTCTTCTTGCTTCCTTAAAAAATTACATGAATTGACTTATTCTTATGTCCATAATCCTTCACAAGAATTTAGTACTTAATAATAATTTTAAAAATTTCTAATACATACCATTTTTCTATATCATTTGAAAAGGTTTGATGTAAAAATACCAAGAATCCTGAAAATAATATAGTATGCCAAAACTGTATATATTGTACTTATGGTCTTTTTCTAAATCCCTTAAATTAGGAAAAAGTATATATTTTTAGAGTAAGTTTCTTTTATATAAAATTATTTGGCAATATCTAGTTCCATCATTGTAAAGTATTTAAAAACATTGTCCACATGAAAAATGATGTCACATCCTTGTACTACTGTATTCTGCCTATGGGAAGAAGGAAGAGTTATTTATCTGTTCTTCAGATCAGATTCTTTGTGAAATGCACAAACCAGTGACATTTTGTGGAGTTTTGGTGGATTAATGTACAAGGATGCACAATTTTAGAATGATTTCTGTTACAAATTAATGTAAGGTATTAGAATGAAAGTTCTTATTTGTGAGTCTTTATGTTCTCTTCCTTATAAATCTTGGTGACTTTTTCCTGGAAACTTCGTTTTTTCATTGCATTAAATATACAAGCTTTTTAGAATAAAAAAATGAATCTTGATACTTTATAACAGGTTTATATTATTTCTACTCTGTTTGGTGAGTACTCAAAGTATAAACTCAGTTACTTTCTAATCAATCACTACAAGTATATGGGTTTGGCATTGCATAGTGGTTGGTTAATAGCTCTAATGATGTTCTCAGCAGTAGGATGGCTTTTTAGCACGAGTTTCAATCTTCACTAATATTTCTGTGCAACATTCTCTTTTATCATTTTGTCATTTTCCTGATGGATTTCCATACAGTGAGATATTTGTAAAATCCATCATCTGTCAATTTTAGGATTACATTTTTGTTACAAAAGGTAAGCTTTCTAAATGTTTCATTTCAAGCTTAGAAATGATTACTTCTTTCACTTTTGTGAGAATTGTTTCTTTCTCATTATAAAACAGCTTATAAAATCCAAATTTATCCTAAATTTCTTCTTCCACAAAGGTAGGCAAAAGGATATGTCTCTTGGGTATTTTCAAGTAACTCTATACTCATATTCATGTATTATTCCACTGAATTGGTCAAGCATAAAATCAAGTCTAACTTAAAGAAAAAGCTTTTAAAAGTTTTTAGAATCAGATTAAGGGAATATATCTCTAGAAATTCCCTAAATAATATATTTATTCCTACCAAGTCTTGTTTAACCATTTAACTTACTTATGATTAAATGTACTGAACAATTAAATTTACAAGATTAATGGACAATATAAGAAATCCATTGATTGAGTTCCATTTTCAATAAACTATTTTGGGTACTTTTTGACCAAATATATTAACATAAATAAATATCTGAACATAAAAGGTCTAAGCACACATTTCCTGAACCCAGGTGAAAATTATTTCGTGCAATTTGTTGAGAAGGATAAATAAACTAGAGTAAATAGTCACAAGGCAAAAGGAGATAATTACAGCCTCTATGTCAGAAAAGACAAAAAAAAATGGAAATGACATCTTCAAAAAATGTGGATTCATGTAATTTTCTAATTTAATCTTAACCAAGTGTTGTGAAAGCATAATGACAGCTATGGACTCTCTCTCTAGAAAATAACACACATACTAAAGCCTGTCTGAGTAAGAGTTCAAGGTTAAGAACATTCCTAATACTTTCAACCCATCAAATAACAATAAATCCCATGTCCTCTGACTTCAAAAATCCATACACTCAACTGTTCTTCAAAAAAACTACAGTTTTCTTAGAATTGTAGCTATTCTAAAATTTCTCATGTCCCAGCAACCAACTATAATCTTCTATCAGTCCAGTTTTTTCATCCTTGTCAGCTTATTCTATGAGAAGTAATTCCACTGATCAGTTTACAGTTTTACACTTAGCTTTCTTTTAGAAACCTTCTCCTTTAGAGCTCAATACAGTTACTGCTATTCTCCTTAACAGGTCTAAGTCCTCTCTTCCTTATCCCACTATATCCCTCCTGAAAATAACTTACTTTGAAGATCTGTCTGGACTACTTCTACCCTCAGCTAGTAGTGTTGGTAGGAAAAATATCTTCAAATAAGTATTACTGCTACCACAATTTATGATAACACTGTTACCCTCTGATGAAATTCTTTTGTTTATTTTTGGTCAATTTCCTCTCTCCCTCTTTTTCATTATGTTTTTTCTAACATATTATTTTCTCTAATCCATCCTTACCTTAATCATTCACTTGCAGCTAACTCTTCTATTTAAGAAAAGCCAAGAAGAACAAATTATGTCTTAGTCTCTTTGGGTTGCTATAACAGTAACGTCATAGAGTAATATACAGCACAAATTTATTTCTTATTAGACTAGTTAGTTTTCCCATCACTGGAACCAATATAAAGGAGTTATATAATCACAGTTTAAAGGAGTGAGTGCTTTATTTGACTCACAGTTTCAGGGGTTTCAGTTCATGGTGGGACGGCTCCAAGGCAGAAACATGGTGGAAAAATGTGGTGGAGCAAAGCTGTTCAATTCATGGTGACTGGGAAGTAGAGCAAGGGAGCAGCACCAGAAACAAAAGGAGCAACAACTAGATATAGCACCCAAAGTTGTACCTCAGTAGCCTGCCAGGATACAGCTGAAGTGTGCTTTGTTCATCCCTCAGGTGGCTCCCAAGCCAATAAAGTTGACAATTAAACTTAACCATCACATAGCAAATACATCTCCTTAAACCATACTTAATCTCCAAATTAGCACAATGTAAAACCTTACCTAATATGATATTGTCTCATGTACAACCAAAAAAACATAATAATCCATCCCCCAAGATCTTCTACATCTGAAGTCTTCTTTGACCAGAGATGGGAATTGGAGATGGGCTGAGACAATCATTCAGTTTACAGTACCTTGGAAATATTTAGCATTTGTCGTGTTTTTAATTATCAGATATTTGAACATCTCCCCTGCTTCAGTAAGGTAAACCTGTAATTTATTATTTACTTTTAGATTGGAATAAACCAAAGACCGACAGATCTATCTATGTTGTTCACACCAGGAGATATCAGGGATAAAATTCTCCCTATACCTGATCACAGCAGATCGTTTATCCTGAGTGGCTTTAGGAAACTATTTCTACTATACATGAATGTCTGCATGATTGAAAGTCATAAATTTTCAGACTTTTCTTGTAACACCAAGCAAACAAAAATAGAATAACCCCTGAAGGTCAAAATAAATATTAGCAAGTCATTTTCATATTTTATAATAGTCTACAAAATTAATGGAAAGGAAAGAGAGTGTATATTGTCTAATAGACTTGGAGAGATTTTGAGTGAATTTTTATGAAAATAAATATTGTAATATAAAACACATTAGAATGCAATCGTTTTTCCTCTTAAGGTTTTTATATCCTGGTGAAATATAACTCAAAAGGGTCAGATATCAGTCTTTAATGATATCCACCTTGCTCATCCTTTTTCCAAATACTTCAGGTTACATTTTAGGGTTTTGGCAACTTTCTAACAACTCCTGGAAATACAGTGCATTTTACTGCCTTTCACCAGTACAGTGATCTTCTCTCAGCAAGAGGCCTATCTCCTAACTGCAAAAAAACCGCAAGGATAATAGAAATCACCAAAGGCCTGGCTGCCGTCCTGGCATAATAGTTAAACCATTTATTTCCTCCTTTGTATTCACTGTCTTCTCTATCTCCCCAAAGTGGGGAACATAGATGAGTTTTTCCCTACCAAAGAAACAAAATAAAGCTGTATGAGAGCCTTGCTGCGTGATCGTATCTCAGTTCTTGTAATGAATGCTTTCACTCATTGTGGTGTAGCTATTTCTGGTTGTGCACTCAATAAACACACTCTTCTTCACAGAAAAATCATGAATTTTGTTTGGTTAGTCTTTTTACATGCACTTAAAGTCTCAGACATTGTTGTAGTCCTCAGCTACACCTAAGTCCTTGTGTGAATAATAAATGGTCCCTACCACTTATATAGGTCTGTTACTCACCTTTGAGTGGTTTCTTCATGGATATTTATCACATTCTTACCAATGAGATAAAGTGGATGTCTTTTATCTTACAATTTCCTACTAGATAAAAGATGCGATGATGAAAAAAAAATTGTCCAGTGCTCTGTTGGGGGATGTTGTATCAATCAGCACACAGACCCTGAATTGTGGGAGTCACTGAATTTCATTGTGAGCCATCCCTGCTGGACTGTGGGAGGCCACAGAGAAATAGAGTCAGTGCTAAGTTATTGATGAATAAATTTACACTCACTGACTTCCTCTTCATTTCATGTTACGTTAGTGAACTAAGGCCTAGGATGTACCCTGTGTTTACTTGGGCCTTGAGTTACAAGTGGAAAAAAGAACTTAAATGTCCAACCTTCTTATATAAGTAGTTTTGAAAACATATTTGTTTACTTGTAGTATATATTAATATGTCAAAAATAAAACAAACTGAAACTTTTCAACTAAGAGGCATATAATTATAAAGAGTAGACTTATCTAGTATCCAAAACAGTTTGTGATGTTTCTTGTTTCTATTTCCAGAGAATCAATTATTTTATTCTTTGAGAATATTCTGTGCCCATCTTTAATTAAGAATTCCAGCTATCAAACATATTGGTTCCATTTATCTGTGTTTACTTTACCAAGGAAATTGAGGCCACATCATAAACTGCTTTTCCTCAGAATTATATTGTTTTAATTTTATATGAAAATTGCTTTATTCATTTACTCATGGGCTACATTTTTTAAAATTAAGTTTGCTGGTACATTTTAGATATACAGGGACGGGCATTTGGCTCAGTGGTGTAAGCACTCACCTGGCCAGTTTGAGATCATGAGTTTGACCCCTGGTACAAAAAAAAAAAGTGAAAATTTTAGATGTACATAATGATCACATTCTTCATAGGGAATTTGTACCTGTACATGATATACTTGGTTTTTCTTTTTCCCTCACTCCCCTGCACTTCCTTCAACCCCTCCCCCACTTATTTACAAAAGCTTTGTTCCCATCTTTCCTTCTTTTCTCATTTTTTCTTTTCCCTTCCTTTCTTTCCCCAGCCCTAGTTCCACTTTCCATTTCAACATTTTCTTTCTATTTCACAATATCTATCATACAATTTGATCTTTATTTACACTCTCAGTTGCTTACACCAGAGAAACAATGTGATATTTACACGTGTGTCTGATTTTTTTCACTTAAATACGGTCTTGAGGTGCATCTATTTAGCTAGAAATGTCTCAAGTTTATCCTTCTTTATGGCTGAGTAGTATTCCATAATATGCAAAAATATCCATATATTATTTCTCTTCATTGACTGATGAATGGAGATTTGGGTTGTTTCCAAGATTTATCTATTCCAAACTATGCCACTATAAACATAGGTGTGCATTTATCACTGAATTGGTAGATCGATTTTATTTCTTTCAGGAAGATCCCAAAAAGGGAAATAGCTGGGTCGAATGGCACCAGTAATTTTAGTTTTTTTGAGGAATCTCCACACTGATATCCACAGTGGTTGCACCAGTCTACACTCCCACCAATAGTGGAGAAGGATTCTCACTCTAAAATCAGGAACAAGACAAAGATGTTTACTGTTACCACTCCTATTCAGTATAATTCTGGAAACATTAGCTAGAACAGTTAGATGAAAGAAACAAAATGAATAAAGACAGGAAAGGAAGAAGTTAAATTGTTACTATTTTCACATGACATGATACTCTGCATAGAAGACCCCAAAAACTCCAACAAAAAACTTCTAGATTTAATAATCAAATTCAATTACATAGCAGGATACAAAGTCAACACTCAAAAATCAGTAGCAATCCTGTAGACAAATAACAAACTCACTGAGAAGAATTAGAGAAACTGCGCCATTCCAATATCATGAAAAAAATGAAATCTCTTAAGAATCAATCTAATGAGGGAAGTAAAAGATATTTACATTGAAAACTACAGTACTCTAAAAAAAAAAAGGAATTTTAAGAGGGTATCAGAAATGGAAAGATATCCCTTGTTCTTGGGTAGGAAGAACCAACAGTAAAAATGGCCATACTCCCAAACTTTTTATACAGATTTAATGCAATCCCTATCAAAATACCAATAGCATATCTCAAAATTGGAGAAGACATTCCTAAAATTCATTTGGAACCAGAAGAGAACTGGAATGGCAAAAACAATTTTGGGCAACACACATGAGGCAGTGGGCATGACAATCTCTGACTTGAAATTATGCTACAAAGCTACTGTGATAAAAACAATGTGGTACAGGCTGTAATTATTGACCAGACACTGTACTGCCAGGCTTCCATTTGCTATTCATCTATATCTTCCTCTCCTTCTCCATTTTTTTCTCCTTCTCTTCCTCCTCCTCCTTCTTCTTCCTCCTCCTTTTTTTCTCCTTTTTCTGTCCTCCCTCTTCCTCTCTCTTTCTCCCTATCATTTCCTCCATCTCTACCTTATCTTTTCCTTCCATTTCCACCAAGGATTATGTTATTTTTTATTTATTTATTTTTTTGCAGCACCAGGGATTGAACTCACAACCTTGTGCTTGCCAGACAGGTGCTTAGGCCACTGAGCTAAATCCCCAGCCCTGGATTATGCTATCTTATAAAGCTGCCTAGTGATGATAGGACAACTTTCCACCTAAATATTAATCTTTTTGTATATCTCAAAATGTTTTTTTTCCCATCAATTCTCATAAGCTAATGTCAATGTCATATCAAGCTTAGCTGTCTGATATGTCACTTAGTCACATGGGAGAGTTAGATCTGTCTCCATGGGTTCTATAGCCACAGAATCAATCAAAACCCCAGATCATGCAAAATAATTGTATTCATGATAAATATTTTTCTGATGATTATTCTCTAAACATAGTGTAATAACTATATGAATATAATTTACATTTCATTAGTCATTGTAAGTAATCTAAAGATGATCCAGGAGAATATGCATAGGTCGTATGCAAATGTTGAGCCATTTTATAATGATGTTTGAGTCATCCCTCAAAAATAACTAGGGATGACTGTGCTCCATTTTTTTTTTTTTTTTTGCCAGGGGTACCTTGACCAAGCTATAGCAATAAAACACTTCATGGTAAGAATAAAAGCTCCTGAATGGTTGCCACACATTATAAAAAGTTAGTCTTGAATGTCAACTTTGGATTGAACTGGGCATAAGCTTCTTGTTGATGTTTTCTTGTAAGGTTTTGGCGAGAATATTCACTGGATTATCAAATGATCTTTTTTATAGAGAACTAATGAAAAAATGTCTTTTAGGTCTCAGTATCAGGAATTTATGCTTCCATTAAACAAATCATTTGATTTTATCTTGCAACTCTTACAGGAAAGCATGCGATTGCTTGAATGTGTATTTTAAAAAAAATTTAGCAAAAGCCATGAATCATGCAATTTTTATGTAATTACCTTCACTCTTTTTTGAATATTTCTGGTTTTATTACTTTTGCTGTTGTTTTTACTAGCCTTATTCTTTGCCAAGATTTCCTCACTGCCAACTTAGTATTTTCCACATATGTATCCCACCTCATTTAATCTTTCATCAAATCATGAAGATTTTTTACATTGCAATTTCTTAATTTCAATGAAATCACGTTGGGAAAATTTTATAGTATCTCTCTTTTTAAACTACAAGAGCCAAATTCCCTCTAGGTCCTCTTTAATCCATTATGTTCTCTGCAGGCCAATGATCTTTTCAAAATGAAAATTTAACTGTGTATTTCAACACTATATCATCTGCCAAAATAAAGCTTAAAAAAACCCTCAAATTCTAATTGCCTTTGACAAAGCCACTAAGTTCTGAAGGGTCACAAGACCAATGTGCGAACATTTTCATTGTTTCTCCCTATTTTCAGCTTAGAAATAAGAAAGAAACTTTGAACCGCTTGACAGATGAGGTTGTTTCTATCTGTGTTTTTTCTCTTTCCCTTGCTCTTCACCATGGATGACATAGTTATCTGATTGAGAATATTGAAAAAGAAAATGGTGCACATATATCCCACCTTGTGCATATTTCTTTGCCCATGAATATCAAATAAGCACAAGTCTCATATTATGGGGAATCCAAACATTTCCTTGGCCTCTATGTTAAAAATACCATAGTCCAAAATGAAGGTGTTAGCAAGGCAATGTGCCCTCTGAGCATCAAGGAAGGGAATTATTGCCTCTGCCTAGCTTCTGGGGGTGGTCACTGATCTTTTCAGTTTTTGGCTTGCAGTGTCTGCCTCTGTTGTCAGTTGGTGTTTTTCCTTGTGTGTTTCTGTGCTCCGTAGAAACCACATAAGAAACTGCCAGAAAATCTCAATTAGTACCATCTCATTTTCAGGACCCCAACAGAAAATGTGTACTGTTTTAAAGTGCTAAGTTTATGTTCAATATGCATGTATTATGTGACTGATATGGCTGACTGAATTAGTTGTTAATCACTAATGGAGTAAAATATCTGATAATGCAAAACAGTGCTTCGAAGGATTGATTTTTCCAAGTTTGGTTCGATTTGTGTTTCTGCTCAGCAGTTCTTTGCTGTTATTCAGCTACCTCAGCTTATGCAACAAATATGCGCCTTAAGTGAAAAAAGATCTTGTAGGACATTTTTGCTACTACCATCTTTTTAATTTTCCCCCTTTTAAAAATTAGTATGTATTTGCTATACATAACAAATTCATTCATCATGGGGATTTGCTACATATGCACATTGTATCTTAATCCTTTTTACTTCCTTCTACACTTTCCTCACTCCTGTTTTCCCCATCTCCAGATTCCCTACTGAATCATTCCTGGTTGCTTCAGAGAAAGATTTGTCTTCATCTCATACATTTGCCTTGTAATTGCGCAGGTGACTCTATATTTCTTCTTTCTCTAGGTTCTAGCACTATTCATTTTTCTACTTAACATTCATAGACTGAGTTACTGCTTACCTCAGGCTATGAATTAGGCACTTTGGAGATAGGGACAAGTATTGTAATACGGGAATCAGCCTGACACCAGTCACACATCATGTGATTAGAGCTCTATTTCAGGTACAGAGTATGTTCCATGATACAGCCAAGGAGGTGTACGGTAGGGTAGAACCCCAGGAATGACTTTGCAGAAGGAAGTTTGAAATATTACGAAGTATCAGGCAGGTAGAAAAGGAATATATATATGGTATATGAAGATGCAGAGGCTTCAGGCTGCAACTACACATTGTACTTACAAGACGCAATTTCTTCACTGTAGAACTCTGCACTCTCTCAATACCTTGAAAGTTCCTTAACATGCATCAGATCAAATGTTACCTATTTAGCAGAGCTGGTTCTAATTCCTTCACGCAGAGTTTGTGCACCTATCAAGCTTGTGCCCATTATTGTTTGAAAGAATTTAATTCATTATCTTGTAAGTTTTTTGCTAACATCTGGCTTCTGCCTGGGAGGTAATTCTGGGCAGAGGGATTTTTTTTGCCTACTGCACTAAAGTAGTGCCTATTCCAACTTGTGGATCAAAGCAGACGATGAGCAATTTTTTATTGAATGGATGAATTTAGAGAGAAGTATGCAGTTAAAAGTAAATAATCACACTAACCCTCTAAAAATGTTTTCTGACATATGAGCACAATTGAAAGGAAGGGACATGAGAATTTCACGTTTTCAATAAATATTCAAAGTATAAGAAATTAAAACTGTTAAATCCAAAATTTTAATGAAAAATAAGATTCAAATGTGTCTTCATAAAGAAAATAGAAGTTATAAAAAGTCAACACAATTGGCATAGAAATATCTGTACTCTGTCTTAAAATATATATGGTATTTAAATTAGTCTCAACATCCTCTCATTAGTAAGAAAAATAATAGTACTTTTTGAAATTAACAACCAAAGTCAAAGTCTAAATCTAATCCTCATGCTTGCTGAGAGAAAGATTTGTCTTCCTCTCCTAGGTTTGCTGTAACTGTGTAACTTTGTCCCATATTTCACTTGTATCATAGTAGTACTCAAGTACTCCAAAGACTGTCTTCCAACATAGTTAACTTTTGCAATGAAGTTGCATTGTTTTTGACAATTAGTTATGCTTATGTTTTATGCTATAAGCTAATTGCCTAGGAGATCAAGAAGAGAACTTCATAATTCTCAATAATACAGGGATTTTCAGCAATGGAGAAAAAGTTATAATATTTTGATGCAATTCCCTCTACTTTTAGACCAATTCTGACCTCTTCGGGACTATTCAGGGATGGAGTAAATAAGAACTGGGAGCCACATATTAGGCAAAATTAAACGAATTGAAGAAATAAGCTTTTACATCATAGACAAAGCTAGTTCCTTTATACCACACTATTGAGGTAAACCTAGTTCAGTGTACGTAGTTCACTCATTTATTACTAACCTAGATCTTCTGTAGTGATCCCAGCATAGGATGTACATTTGGATAATACCAGCTATAGAAATTCTAACTATACAATAAGCACATTTTATCCCCCCATGTAATCATTTTGTAACTAAAACACAATGAAATTTAGTTATCTGTATAAAAAATCTAACCGATTAAAATGGATATATAACATACTAATACTAGGTGATATACTCTATCCTCTATCATTATCTCTGTCCTTACTCTTACCTAAATTTTCCGGTAAACAGAAATTTTTCAGTTTTTATCTTGAGGTAAAGATCTTAGCTTTTTCTTACTGAATATATATATTTTTCAAATGTTGTTACTCATTATAAGTTAAAGAAAGTTCCACATTTTAAAACATTTGTAGTGTATTTACCTTAAAGACAAAAAGGAAAAATGACTAGAAAATCTAGTCGCATTTACTCTGGCACTATATCACTATAGAAACTATTTAATAAAATTTAAATTATGTAAATTTTTGAAAATGAGTTGTTCTTTGGAAATGTAAATAAGTTCATATTCATCAGAGAATAATACCCAACTAAATCCAGAAAATCACTATTGAAGAAAATCCAGCAAAATAGGAGCATACCATTTCTAGTAAAAAAAATGGATTTTAGTAAGAAATTAATAGTATATATTATAAAAAATAACTATCCAAACTTTAGATATATGATGAACATTAAATTGAAAAATTTCATTTTTAGGTCAGTGATATCCAATGAAGACAAATTTAGACACTGATTTTTAAAAAAAATTATTTTGCAATGACTAGTGCAATTGTTTACATATAGTTGATGTAATAATCAAAATTATACTGATATCCTAATAGAAATTCTACTTAGATATGGTTTTTGTTGTGGAAGAATTTCTCCCATGACTTATTTTCAGTACAGGAGTAAAATACAAGACCATGTAAATTAGAGAAATTTTATAAGTATCAATTTTTGAGAAACTTCATAACAAAGATCTTCTAATTAAAAAAACTTTCCTCCTTTTTTGTGTAGATATATTAGTAAAGCTGAGTGATGCCTTCTTTGTGATTTGTCACTAGAGTACAAGAGGTATGCACAGATGGTTTCTTACCTTCTGACTTTAGTGGGATTATGACGTCCATATTAGAACATAATTAGTTTAAAAAGTGATAGTAACATATGAATCATAGTCATAATTTATTTGCACTAATTTAACATTCAGTAATTTAAACAGAAGTTAATTTATTATGATTGTAATGTGAAAATCTATTTCAAAATGCTTCTTATTATACTTTATCTGAAAATACAACAAAAATGGATGATAAATCTATAGAATTTCTGTGAAATATTTTTAAATTCTTTTATATAGGGAGTTTTAGTACAGTTAGTAGCAGGTTATCAAATTTGATTAGTATTTCAAATTACATCATTGCAAAAAAATACACAAGTATATGGATTATTGAAATGTGGAGCACTCCTAAAATCAAGGAAACATACTTCTGTGAAGACTAAGAAGATGCTACAATTGAATAGTAATGCCAATAACCCTGAAAATATTTTTGTACTATATAAAAACACTCCATTGTATTCTGTATTATGTGAAGGTTTCTCAAATATCTAGTACACGACCAGTCAAAAAGTTAATGTAAAAAAAAACTGAAATAAAATTAATTTCAGAAGTCAGAAGGTGAAGACTCAGAGATTATATAGATTACATCCATAATATGAAAAATGATTTAATGTATTTAACTATAAACAAAAATGACTGCTTAAAGAGCTTAGACATAGGAATTTACTGTTTTTCATAACAAACACTCTAAAAGAAGAGCTGTTAAAACATCCAATGATGCAAAAATTTTTGTTAAGAAATCAGGTCATTCCTGTCTTTTCATCTTAGCTACCTTATTCAATTGATTTTCCTCATCAGCTGACCTTTCCTCTTTTCTTCTGTAATTCTAAACACCACCTCACACAATGTCCAGAGCTAGAAACTGACCTTACTGAACTGCTCTTCAGTAGCCCTCCTGTCACAGCTCATTGTCCAGAATTATGTGACATACCTTGACTAATGATTTATCAATAGAAATGCAACAATCGTGATTGGCTGGATCAATCAGGGTAAGGTTAAGCAAGAGTACCTTTCCTGAGCACACAAAACATTAAGAAAGAAGCAATGAAAAAATAGAGGACGTTTTAAAACTGTCCTCTATAATTTGTAAAGAATTCTGAATGCAAAAATATAATTCTTTAGAGATGATATAATGCATTTGATTACCATCAGGTTGACATTATAGAGCACAACCTATCCAATTCATCCATAAAAATCCTGGAGTTTCCCTACAAAGCAGATCTGAAGAGACATAAATTGAACTTTGAGAATGATTATGGCAATATTTAATTAAGCCCACCGTGTCAACTGGACAATACAAGTAAACAAAGAGAAAGAAGGATGAAGGATGTCTGTTACAAATTGAAAAGACCATGAAAGTACTGGAATCAGGAAATAACCATAAAAAATAATAATGCTTTTTTTTTAATCTGAGGCTCATGATAGTACTTTGTGACAGATATGAAAAAATTATTGTCCACTCAGGATAAGAACTTTATTGTGGGATTTAATTGTGAAACTTTAAGGAGCTAAAGATTTTGAGGATTTTGTTTCTTTTTTCTATGATGATTATGATTATTATAATAATTATAAGATGATGATTAATGATGATTTTAATCTCAGGTATAGTCAAGTTTTGATTGGATATAGACACTAAAAATGCCTTTTAACTTTGCTTTTTCTCTTTGTATTGCTAAGGATATGTTCTTTATTTGCCTTCCAATATTTGTTTTTTTAAGCTTTATTTTAGTAATTTAGTATGAAAAAAATCTATTTTCTTTCGTAGTAGATTAAACCAGAAAATAAGCAAATTTTTTGTTTATTGTTGTTATATCAAAATTATGTTCTCTCAAGTGTAATTTCACACAGGACAAATGTAACTTTTACTCACTATTTTATTCCCAAAATCTACTTTAGTAGATGTGAAGTATATTTTAATTAAAATGAGCTATGAAAAAAGGGTCATTTCACCATTTTCTGGTAGTAGCTATTCTGAAGTCCGAATGGGGATTTGTTTGGCCAATTCAACTGCATTTTACTGAAAGCAAATAGCACATAGTCTAATACCCTTCCAGTTCACACTTAGAAAATCTTCTTAAATGTCTGGGAAAATAGCAGTGATGTGTTTTCAAATGTTCTTTATTAACTGATTGAATGGACTATGGTAGTGTTGTCGATTGTTACCTCAGTTATACTCAATTCAAAAGCCATTTTTGGGCCTGTCCTCAAGCATCTATTTCACCTAAACATCAGATTTTGATATATCTGAGAAAGAAAGGTATTGTAGACTTTCACTGATTTGCAGTGGTGGGCCACAATTTAAAAATAAGCAGTCAAAAAGTGGAAATCATTTCAGTATTCATTTTGCCTTAATGGGGAGGTTTCTTTGAGGTAGTTAGAAGGGTGCAGTATATCATGTCGTTGCTATGGGTATATGCCAAATGCTTAAACTCTAAATGTTCTCCTTAGTGGTACTAATAAAGTTGTTTGACCTAACCTGTACACTTTACGGAATTGGTGAACTTCAAAAAAGATTGGCCTGTCTTCATTTTATGAAGGCCAATGAAACGCTAAACATTACACTCACCTGCATCAAAGAAAAAGCAAATGATCTTTTTCAAGCAGTTTTTAGAATGCTTTTTCATTGCCCTTGAGAAGACTTAATGGTAAGAAATAAATACTTTAATGTCAATTCATCATATTATTAACAAGTCAATTAACCTTTCACAATTCCCACCCTTTTTACTTCCCCATACTTATGATGTTTAAAAATGCTGACCACCTTCTTCAATTAACAGTGTAACTTGGCTTCCAAGCTTGTTTCCCCTGTAAGGGAAATTTCTCTCAAAATCCGTTGTTACGTCAATTTTATGGACATTTTTCATATCCTATAAATATTTATTATTTTATTGAGCCTTTACCTAAGGGCTAGAACAAATGAATGAATGAATGAATGAATGAACATTATGCAACCTGATTTGTTATGTTAGAAGAACGTAAGTAAACAAGTACCATAGTTGTTAGTAGTTCATATGTGTATGCATGTCTTCAAGCTAAAGAGGTTAAAGGGAGGGTCATATAATGATTGTTACATTAATGGGTTAAGGATGTCAGGAAATTTTTCATTAAGAACAAAAGGAAAAACTGAATTCTGAGCAATGATCAACATGTCACTGACGAGATTATTTAAAAGGAAAGTATCTGAACTGGGTAGTTTAGCAAACTCTAAAAATCTGGAATATCATGCACAAACTGATAATTTAATGTGAATCCTGCTTATGAGTTTAGATTTAAATTGATACAATAAAACATTGAACAAAGAATAAAGAATTTATGAATCAATTTATCCGTTAGGAAAAAAAATCACTCATTCTCAGATCACCAATGAGCCAAAACAAGGAAAAATTATGCACAAGCGGGTACTGAGAGATCAGGTGAGAGTCACTAGACAAGAGTATGCAAAATACAATAACGGATGAGCCAGATACATACCCCTGCTATTGAAATGCAAGATCTAGCCCTAAAGTTTTATTTTAATGTAACATCTCATGGTTCTCCAGGTCAAAGCTTAACTCTTCAGTAGGTTTCTTTTTCCATTCCCAAATACAATCATGTATTTTTTCTTTTACATGCCAATATTTTAGTTTATCTGCGTCAAAATGGAATTCAAGGAGTTTAGCAAATAATAGGTATTAACCATCTTAAGAAAGGTGAGTAAGGGAAACAAGTACAGCATAAATTATTCCTGCCAATAAATTTTTGAGCCACTACAAAATAAAGGAGAAAGACAATAGGAAGAGAAAAAGATCATAGAAAAGGTAAAGTGAGTCCGAATCCTTGAGTAAGATCTCAACATATAGCATTGGGCAAGGGCAATTGCTTATAACTGGGAGACAATAAGCAAGAATTCATGGTCAGGAAATAAAATTATATCAGGTTTCTGCAATACAGGTAAAGGAGAAAAAATCAAATTTGGAGAGATATAGAAGATGTGAATTGTCTGTTTCTAATTGTCTGTTTCAGTTTGATTTCCATTGCTTTATTAGAATACCTGAGATGGGGTAATTTGTAAAGGAAAGAAGTTTATGAAACTTGTAGTTTGAAAGGCAGAAATGCTCAATACCAGAAAGCTGCATCTCTTCAGCTTTTGGTAAGGACCACATGTTGCTCTATGCTTAGTGGAAAGGCAGAAGAGGAAGCTGGTATGTGTGGAAGAGTAAAAGAGGAAAGAAACAATAAAGGAATTGACCTGCTTTATAGCAACCCATTTGCTTTTCCCTCCTTTGGTCTTTTTGAGACAGGGTCTCACTATGCAATTCAGGCTGCCTTGAGCTCACTTTATAGCCCAGGCTGGTCTAGAACTTGCAAGATCCTCCTGCCTCAGCCTTCCAAGTGCTGGAATTACAGGCATACGCCCCCACGCCCGGCTGTAACCCACTCTTCTAAGAACTAATAGACTGCTGCAAGAACTAACTCAATATCTCTCTTAAAGGCTCACCTCCCATCAGCCTTCATGGGCAGTCAAATTTTAATATAAACTGTGATGGGACAAACCACATCGAATCTTTACTATTGGTCTAAAAGGATGAGTGTCTAAGAAGCTGTTGCTGTTAAGTGCAAAACTCTGAATGACCAAGAATCTGGAGCTGTGATGTACAAGGGCAGAACAGGGCTGTCCTAGCTCCAGAAGAAACAGTGAGTTGTCCCTTCCTCTGCCTTTTTTGGTTTAAGCTCATTTACAAACAGGATGATGTCTGGCCTCCAGATAAAGGCATATTATCCTTACTGTGCACTGATTCAAATGCTAATCTCCTGCAGAAACATTCTCACAGACACACCCGGAAATAATGACCTATGGGCTATCCCTTCGCCCAGTCAAGTTGACACATAAAACTAGACATCACAACCAGGCCTGCCCTTTGCTCTTCAGCACGAATCTTCCATGAGGGACTATATAGTTCCAAGCATAAGCAGTCCGTCTAGCAACCACTTTTTAGTAGCACTGCCTGTGGCTTTAACACAAATCCAATGCCTGTGAAACTACTTTGTAAAAAGCAATTTGAGAATATCATGGCCACACTTAAACAATGGTATACTGCTTGAAGGGGTTTGTCTTTCCCTATTGTATCATCTCTTTCGTCACAGAGAAATGCTAGTCGAGTATCACTCATTTAATGAATGTAGAAGTCACAATATGTGTTGCTCGTTTTTATTTTCTCAGGTGGACTTTAAATTTTTCTTGTGAGGCTGTTACGTCCAAGTAAGGGAAAAATATAACATCTTAGACCATAACATAAATTTTAACCTTATTTGCTTTGTTTTTCCAGTGTCAAGATGATTGTCCCCATTGGATGCATACCTTATGTTGTTGGTAATAATAATAATATCCAGCACTTATAAAATTTATATGCAGATTGATGTTTTCCACATTATTATCTTATCTAATCTTCCTAGCAGTATTTTCCTCATTCTGTAGATAAGAACATTTAGAGATAAATAAATTCACTCCCCAAACCCATCTAGTAGCTAATGAAAAGCCCACTTTTTGAACTCAGAGCTGTCTGATTCCAGAGCTTAAGGTTCAAACACTTAGTTCCAACCTATGTTAACACTTCTCATGAAGCTATGTGGCATCTGTTTCACCGAGAAAAGCATGTTTTGATTTCTCTTATTGTTTTGGAGATGGTGTAGACAGACATTAGCTTCACCCATATGGGGAAAAATTTAAAAAGAGCATGCAAATGACCATATGATGGTGTGTTTCTTCTTCTTCTTCTTTTTTTTTCACCTTTTTTGTTTTACTAGAAATTATTTAATAATTAGATATGGGGAATATTAGTTTTATTTTCATTATAATGAACACCATTGTTTAGCTTTTTTATTAGCACTTAAATACATAATTCTGTCATGTCCAAAGGTATTTTTCACATCAAGTAGAAATACTATTGTTGAACAAGCACCTTTTCTGACAGTGTGTAGCATGTGATTGAACTAGAATTTACAGGAAAAAAGAAAATGCTCTTCGGGTTTCAGGTCTTCCTACTTCTTAGTTCAAGCAGTTTTAGTCTTTATTTTGATAAAATTCATATTAGTGTTACACATTAGTCTTGAATATATATTTGGAAAATACACACCAGTTTGATGCTCTCAAAAAAACTTTGAAATAATCCTTTCATCTGGTTTTCTTCCTGGTGTGGACTGATTGTATGTGCCTGCGTTCATGTATTGAAATCCTAATTCCCAAAGTGATGGTATTAGGAGATAAGGGCTTTGGGGGTGATTATGTGGTGAGGGTTCAACTCTGATGAATGTCATTAGTGCTGCTATGAGTCCTCAGAGATCTGCCTTTACAGTGCACGTGTGAATGTGAAGGCTCAGGGGCAAAACAGCCATGTATGAACTAGGAGGTCAGCCCTCACCAGACACTGAATCTGCTGCCACCTTCACGTAAGACTGCTGGCCGCCATGAGCGTGGGAAATAACTTCTGTTGTTTGTAAGCCACTCAGTCTATATTTTGGTATAAGATCTCAAACTGACAAAGACATGCCTCCATTGCCCATATTATTTTACCATTTAGCAGGTGAAGAATTATTCTGCTTCTGCTTATCTTCAGGGTTCGATTTTGTTGTTTTTATTAGACTTATTTCCTTAAAAAAGCACTTGCAAAACATGTTCTTATATAAAAATAATTATATTTGTTCTAATCAAAATACAGCTAAAATCTATAATCTTAGTGATATTGTTACTATGTAATACTTGGAAAGGTGTTTATTCTTGGAAATGCAAACCGTCTTCTGGAAAATCATATTCTCTTGAAGAAAGTAAACAATGGGCACCTAAAGAATGGATTCTTTATTTGTACAATTTTATTCAATAGCTACATTGAAGTTTAGACTTTCATGTAATTTATGAACTTGAATTCATAGATTTTTTTTCATATGAAATAATAAAGTCTGCTAGGCTGTGCAAGGTCACTCAATGGCAAATGGTTGAAAAGGGACAAAAATACATTCTAGTATAACGTTCTCCTTGTAATGCTTTATATTGGCTGAAGAAATTCTAATCTAATAAACATACTTTCAAGGACAGCCTTTTACAGTAAAATGAAAATTAAATTTGACCTTGATATTTCTAAGGTTCAGGTCAAAACACTCACTAGACACTTGACTTCATTGGCATTTCATTTCTGACTAAGTAGCTAAGTTACATTTTGTAAGTTTTTCTACTTAACTTTTCCTCATTTTTCTACCCTGTGACCAAGTAAGCAGTTAAAGTTAATTTTACAATGGCATCCAGTTATAAAAAGAATCAGGTCTCTGAGTGAAAAGCCACCCCCTTCATATACTATGTTCTCCCCTAAATTAAACTTTAATATGTCACTCATGTAGATATTTTTCTGTATATTTTTACCATCCTGCCTTAGATGTAACTCTGAACGTTTTCTTTAAATTATCTTTCTGACTTTACTTTCCATATCTTAATCTATATCTTTAATTTCCATTGGATATTAAATTTGTGTTATTATAAATAATAATATATTTTTAAAAGTGTAGGAGAGATGTTAGAGGGTTATAGAGTTTACACTTTAATAGTAACTTTCTAGAAAATAATTATATATATTATCATTTTATGTCAACAAATGATAAAGTCATTAACAAATATTAGAAAGTAACGCATGCGCACGTGCACACACACACAGACACACACAGTGAGTCCTGAATATTTCTTGACTTTTGTGATTTCTTTTTACCTCACTCTAAAACTGAAAACGTTCTAGGCAACTGAACATGTTGTGTTCTTGTCATTTGCGCATAATATGAATCAAATCCAACTGCCACAAAACATGAAGTTTTTTTCACCTGCTTGTTGCTAAATTCCTTGAAATGTGAACTATTAGTAAAATTTGAAAACCTTTTTATCTAGACATTTTTGATACAGTGTTGCTTTTTGAAGCAAGTTTTGTCTAAATACTTGAAAATGATTTTAGCAAAAAATGTGCTAGCATGGTACTAGAAAACAGTTCCTCATCAAAATTATATACCAGTTCAAACTATTACTGTAACACACTATTTAAAGTCCCTGACTTTATCTGGCAAGTTATATGTGACACTTGAATTAATGTGAAATCAAATTCTTAAAACAACTACTATTTTGGACACCTTCCTAGTTTTCTGAGAGACCATAGATATATCTGAATAGCACTTACTATGTGCAAATGACATCAACGTGCCTGTAGTCTTTAGTCTTCTTATAAGTGAATACTTTGTGTGAAATTCTGGTCATAGTTCCTAAAATGATCTTGTTTCATTTCAGCATTATCTTTCTAATTAATCAAGAGTGACAAATAAGCTCGCATATAGTCGTTAATCCTAGAAAGTTCATCAGTGGATTGTTCATGCATTTATTAGGAACAATAAGTATTTGGGGGCAATTATTCCTTGATTTGTATTTACTAAAAGCATAGCAACTGAAAAACATTAACACATGGGCATAAGACAAAGGAAAAAATGGCATTTGTAAATAATTATGCCAATACAAGATTGTATGCTCAAGTTATAACTTGCCTTCTGAAAGGCTCTTCTTAAATGCTAGAAGTACTAATATTTATAAATTAATCCCTAAACTTACTGACTTCTAGGACTTTATTATAATTAGTATGATTTGTGTGAATTATTTAATTTATACCCATTTCATCAACTGATAAGTGGAGTTTAGCTAAGATATAGTTGATAAATAATACAAATATACATGTTTAATACATAAAACGTATTTTGATATATGTACGCAAGTTAATTAAGTGAACATAGACATCAACTGACAGTTATCATGTTTTTGTGTTGAGAACATTTAATATCTACTTTCTTATAAATTTTAAAGTATGTAATTCAATATTATTAACTATAGTCACCATGCAATGCCATAGATCTTTACAACTTATTTATCCTAACTGCAACTTTGTACAATTTGGCCAATATTGTTCCATGGAAGCAGGAAGAATGTTTTATTTTTAAGAGAATTTTTCATAACTTAAATACTTCTGACATTTTTCTCAGTAGAAATTAATGTGTTTGTATTTTCAAATCAAACTTAAATTTGTAATTTTGCAAGATGAAGCTAAGTCCTACCCCAGAGTCCAATGTCACCTTACCTCCACCCTGTAAACATATGTGAAAGTTCAGTTGCTTATTAAAAGGAACCTACTTTTTAACAACAGTCTGCCTCAGAGATGTGAGGAGGGGCTTGGCTCTTCCATAGGAGCATCCCGGAGTATCAGGACCCACAGGTAATACACTCTGGCGAGGGTCCTGGTAACTAGGTCATTCATCCCTGCTTCTCAGACAAAATGTGCAAAGACATTGTCATTTTTTTTCAAGTCATTATACGTTCCACTTCAAAGTATTTTAGAAAGCTTTTAAGTATAAGAAATAAGAAAATAATGTTATATTTCTCTACAAATCTCCATGTTATATTTAACTTTTTGGTTACAAAAGGATGAATTTATTATATGGTTGCCTGAATCTAGGGTACTTTACATACACTCTTTTTTTTTTCATATACTCTCAACTTTGTGACAATGAACATGCTTCTAAAAACTGTGAACCTGATTTTACCTAATGAGCACATCAAGTTTTTCAAACAGTATGGAAACTAATTCAACTTAGTGTTTTGCTATATAACACATAAAGTTAATTATGTGCTCTTGTATGCATATCAAATATCACACATCACTGCTACAATTTCCTCTTCATTTCCAAGGCGTAGTCACAAAAATGTGGTGAAGTTTTAATTAAAATATTATTATAGTACAAGACACAGTGTCATTAATTTCCCTAAAAATATTCCCTTTTATTTAAACATATTTATTCCATTGCTCCTGCCACTTTCTGAAGCAGTTCTGAAAGTCCTCTTTGATGAGTGTTGAGCTGTTGCAGCTGCCTTGATGTTCTAAGTTTATTTGAAATGATTGTTTACTTTTCATTGTCAGCAGAGCCAGAAAGAACCAGAAGACAGTGCCGGATTTAGTGAATGCAGTTGATGAGGACATGCCTTCATGTTTCTACTTGGCAGAAACTGATACAGATGTTTGATCAATGACAGATGATCAGGCTAGGGATAGGCAAGCACAAGGTTGTGAGTTCAATTCCTGGTACCAAAAAAAAAAAAAAGATGGTCAAAACCCATGGGGAATACTTAAATTAAAACATTATTATAGTAAAACACACATTGCCATTACTCCTCTTCAAAGTACAATATTACTCCTACTTTTTAACAGACATTTCATTGTTCTTGGCAATATGTCTGTTATTATAAGTTCTTTTTATTAGTCACCATATTTATTAATCACTCCTTGTACATTACTGGAAACTGCTGAAGTTAATTTGAAATTCACTTAGAGCTATTTAAAGTTATTGCTAGTTTAAATGTGAAGTACAAAAAATTATTTACCAATTCAGTACAGAAAGATTAATTGAAATATCTTGACTGACATGATTGTGGGTTGAATGTGTATTCAAGAAACATTTTAAAAACGAGTTTACTCATTTTGTTATTTCATGTTTTTTTTAGAAATTCTTACATTAAATATTTTAAATTTTCTCTGTCATATTCAAGCAGCACATACTTATGTTCTAAGACAAAGCAAACAATACATAGTTAACATATAAAGCCAACTAATTTTCAATGTTTTTTATAATAACCTACAAAAGGGTTCAGAAAACTTCTGCAAAAAAAAAAAATAGAAAGCCTTTTAGACATTTTGGGGTCTTTTGCAACTACTCATCTCTGCCACTATAGAAAGAAAGTATCCCACAGACAAACGCCTGGGCCATGGATGTGCCCGATCCAGTTTTATTAACAAAGACAAACGGGGCCTGATGTGACCATGGACTCAGTTTGCTGACTCTTTTATCTCCAATACTAGAATTTAATTACTATTTATCTCTTAATTTTTTTCCTTTTGGAATATAAGGTGCTTTCTCATGCCTATAAAATATCTGTAAGATGGAAATAGATAATCTGAAATATATTTATTGATATTTTGTAAAACAATGGCATACTTCCATCTTAAGAAATGTATCTGAACAATATCTTAATATATCATTATATATTATATATATATTTTATTATGGTTTATATATAATTTAATATAGTTTAAATAGTAAACTGATTTGTTTTATTGTAACTCATAAATTACTACATTTTATAGCAAACAAAAATTAAAACTGAAATGAGAAGATAGATATATGAAGTACTAACAAATCAATATGACTAATACCTAAATTGAGGTATGAATAGCTAGCTAAATTTCCAGGTTATCATCTCTGTCATGTCCATATCTGTATTTGTTGGCTTCATGATTCTTAATATCTGTTCTTTTAGAGATTGCTGAAGTTTGATTTAAAGGTAATTCACTGTATATCAGCTTTCTTGAGTAGGTTAAAATAGGATTCACTTTAGGATTAATTCATGCCTTTATCAAGATATGATCTGCAGTTTTGCTGATTCTTCCAAATATTCAACATATCTATTCACTCTTGTTGGTCAAAATCTGAACATCTTTCCCAGTGGGTGCTCAGAAAATTGCTCTTAGAAAATTGTTGTTTTCTTGTTCTTATGCAGTTCTGCCCAATCTATGTATATTTTATTTCTTAGTAGAACACTCCAAAGAGATATCATGCACAGTGGAAGCTTTTTTTCAAAATACCACCCTTGTTTCTGTTACTCTGCTTTTCGAATTCCAGCCTCCTTGCTTTCCCTAAACTATCTCTGTCTTCTCACCTCATCCAGCCATCCTGACCCTCAAGGTCCTCCTTCTCTGTTAGCATAAGAAATTGCTTCTCAGTAGAAAGTTGCCATTCATAGGATTCCTTCTTGTGTTTCCCTTTTCTCATGGGCCACAGCCAAGGATTGACTGCTCTTCAATATTTGAAAACTGTTGCCTCATATGTTTTTCTAATTTTATAGTTGTTTACAGCAAAAAGAAAAGTAAAATAACGATTGTTTTGTGATAAATGAAAACAAGAAAGTTAATATGTGGTTAAATTAAGAAATTTACATGTGTTTATGTCAAGTTTATGTTGAAAATTTATCAGTTTTGTGAAAATAGTTCTTGCTTATGCTTTTTGCATATGGAGTAACATCTGAACTGTGCTCCCAAATTCTCAATACCAGTGAAGACATTCTAAGTATTTATTGACTTACATAAAAAACAGTATTATCCTTTCAAATGCATAAATACATACAGTTCCAGTATCCTCTGAAAATATCAAAATCTGCCAGGGTGTTCAGATTCTTAACGAAATTTGGAATAGTACGTGAATATAACTTGTGCAGTATCATTGTGTGTGATTTAAATCATCTCTAAATTATTTATAATACTTGATTTAATGCAAATTATATCAAAATAGTTGTTCCTATTGTACTGTTTGGGGAATATAGTCAAGAAGACAAATTCTGTACATACTCATTAAGGACTATTTGTTCCCAAATATTTTCTGTGCAGGGTTCATTGAATTTGTGGGTGCAGAACTCATAGATATTTAGGGCCATTTGTATTTATAAACATTTGCTTGAACCCTGAATTGTGAAATTTATGGAAGGAGACTTAAGCATTGTTAAGATTTGACTTTACCAAAGGGCATGTCACTTATAAAAGCAAATCTCTAAGAATGTCTGACTTTCAATATAAATTATATTAAAGAGCTTTCATAATGAATTAGAAATGGATAATCACATCTTGACATTGCAGAATAAATTGACTTTATTGGATGAAACACTTTGTGTTTGACATTGACATTGGAAAATGTTAATGTTACCGATATTAAGGTACTTTTTCCTTGCTTATGTCATACAATACCACCAGATGTTTCTTAAACTCCTGGATCAAATTATAAAACATGTCAAAAAAAAGTGAACATTTTACTGCCTCTTTGTTTCAGTAGACTAACAAGAAATATATTAGAATAAAAGTAACAAATTATTTCAGACTGAGATTTAAAAATAGGTAAGAACATGATGTACTACTCAATTTACTAGTAGAATTCTGAGTTAACTTTTTTCTTTACTCTCATGATTGTATTTTTATTCTACAGATCTTGAAAAACTCTTATTAGACTGAAAGCTATGTGATCACGATTTATCACAATGCCTTCTTATCAAATAGCCTTAAGTTGTAAAGTACATGTTACATACACACTATTGAGGAAGACAGTAACTGGGTGGTCTACATAATTTTTAGCACACAGCCAGACCAACTCCCTTAGCTTACATTGCTAGTAGGTATGTCCAGTTTGACTACTGGGATGTGAGAATAAGTCACGTATAGTTTGATAATTTTCTTCATGATTCTCTCTTCTCTCCTCCCACCTATATTCTGCTGGCTACTCCAGTAAAAGAAGGTAGAAGTTTCACAAAAAGAAAAGAAGAGCATCTGACTAAATGAAGTACTATGCTTATTTCCCTTCTAATTACTGGACTTTATGTTTGAAAG
This sequence comes from Cuniculus paca, assembly GCA_004365215.1. Lineage (NCBI taxonomy): Eukaryota > Metazoa > Chordata > Mammalia > Rodentia > Cuniculidae > Cuniculus > Cuniculus paca. The sequence continues at coordinate 57,024 of RJWT010000624.1, forward strand.
AAATAAACTTTTCTTCTGTTTTTCCACTGAGATTGTGGGATTATCTTTTATAGGATTACCTTAAAAATAATGATCTGCATAGCCTACTCAGCTTGTAATTAGAGAGAAAGTGGTGGGAAATAGTGTGATATGCATGGCATTTAACTTCTTATTGCAGCAATATATTTCATGAAAGGGATGTTTAAGTAAAAAAATTACCTAGATTTTAAACATTGAAGATTTTAGTGAGTTAAGAGAAGTCATCTGTTACTGGAACTGTCTTGGTCACTTTTTGTCGTTGCTGAGACAAACACCTGACACCCAAAATTAGGAAAGAAAAGGTTTATTTAGCTTACAGTTCTTGGTGGTTTCAGTTCATAATCAGCTGGCTCCAAGGCCGAGTGGCATGGCACTGGGGCAATACTTCAAGGCAGCAGCCAGAGCAAAAGAGAAAAGGCAAGCCTCTTCTCTACCCTCAAATTGTACACAGGCCACCCCCCCCCACCTTCAGGGTGGGTATAGCACTCACAAAATGTCCTTGCCCACCTTTGCACAGGATGAGGATATTTACAAAGTAAGAAACCTGGCTCCCTGCTGAGTCTCTCAGGTAAACTTTTAAACTTCTCAAGTTGACACAATGTATTAACCATAAGAGGAACCAAAGTAGTTAATATAATAGGTGAAAAAATGTCTAAGCCACATGTCATAGTAAAGCGTTTCAACTGAATAAAGAGACTCAGTAATTAAAGGAGAAATCAGTGAAGAGTGTTATATTCTTCTCAAATATGACCCCAGATGTCCTTGAATTAATCCGTTAAGTTGAGAGAGATGACATCAAGACAAAGAGTAAAACGAATTAAGTGAAACAATAATATAAAAAAGTCATTTCTTGGACATATAAAGTATATGAAAATAGATCAGACATTAACTATAAAATACAGAATTGTTACACATTCACAAACATATACACAGACTCACACATACAAACACACAGTGTCCAGATAAAACATTTTGAATATTTTTGAATTCAGTATGACTCCAAAACTTCCAAATTTATTTAACTTGGAAACCAGAGCTGAATCCTGATACCCTTAGGAGAACAAATACTTGCTACTGAATTGTCAATGGCATATAGTGGGCAAAGATCAGCGCTTCAGAAATCACCTTTGGAATAAAATCAGAGAACTTTAGCCCAAGACAGAGGATCCACAAAATGCCTGTACAATTGGATAGTTAAATTGATAAGGACAAGTGACTAATTTGATTTTCATCTTCATCTTCTTTCTAAGTAGCATTTTTTATTATTATTATAATTTTCCTATTCCTATTCCCTCATTTCACATCAGGCATAGAAGCAGAGACAACATTTATTTAGTAATGCTTTAGACGCTAAACAGAACATCAAGACCGCATATACAGGATGGGACATCTTACAGAGATCCTGGACTATTCTTGATGTAATGAATCACCGACAGGGGTTTTGACCGCTTTCCTTGGGAAAGAAGCGTTCTTTGTGGGAAGTGTGTATGGAAGAGAAACAAATTGGCGACCATAGGACAGACTTTGATAAAGAAGAGCTGATTGTTCACCAGACCTGGTTCATTTTTCCTCCTGTGCATACTCTTTTTCTTGGCCTCTCTTGAAGATAGATATGACTGTGCATTGAATTGTATACATGGAAGCTGGGTAGATTTTCACATATCATTTCTAAAACACCTGGGAGACTGGAGAAGGCAGTGAAAGTGTTCAGAAAGACTGATCCACAAGAAGAAAGGAGCCTGGATGTTTGAAGATCATGAAGTACAGCATTCTTCTATCTCTTCCACACATTGATTAGACTTTGCAAGAAAGCACCTTACATTTCTATTATGCTAATTCGCTGAAACCTCAAGTTTCTCAGATTAAAACACCTACTGTTACTTTGATGCACATAAAGACACATTCTTCATAATCAGATGCACAGCAATGTAGGAAAAAGCAGCACATATCATGTTTATTCAAGTGCTTGTCTCTGATATCTGGTATCTCAGGAGGGTACAATGAAGCTAGCAAATTAAAAAAATTATATATCTAATATTAATGACTGCATTTATTGAGTAACCTGTATGCCGATCATGTGTTCATTCACTCATTCAAAAATTTTAAAACAAGAACTTACTACATGTACTATACTGGACCCCACAGAAAAATGAGCAACGTAGACAAAAGTCCTTCTTTTATGATGTTTTTGTCTTATGTATGCATCATGATAAGATGATGGAGGCATTCCATATATTGTAAATGATTAAATAATGGCTAAGAGGCTGTAGAAACTTTCCCAAATTCTCATTTAAAAACAAATTAAACTCATATTTCTTTGACTCTAAAACTTTCAGTAACTTCATATATCTTAATATCGCATAATTTGGTAGACATTAGTATTTAACTTACCTAAAAATTGCCTCCCTTATAGTTTACATGCAGTCATGTAGTCCATTGCATAGGAAGGTCTTTAACATGATAATATTTGCAGAAGTCTTTCTTGTGAGAACTTGATCCATTTAAGTCACAATGTGTATTTCAGCTCATAAAAGTCTTGTAATTGAGAATATAATTTGACTTAAAATATCATTCACTCAATTCTGTATAATACATTCAAGAGGTTGAAAAGTATGTTGGCAAGTTTTGAATTATTCAGGTAACTCCTTCAAATGTTTTCCTTTTTAACATATGATCAAAGTTTAAAACTGATTGGTAAGTTAAAGCATAACAAAGCATAAACATAAACATATGGTAATCAGTGGTAAGTTCTCGCTTTTCACTGCATACAGATTAATATTTTGAAAACGATTCCACATATCACTGCAAAATTTGGTGTGGATATCTTGCCACATATGTGAAGAAACTGGTTGAATAAGATGTGGAAAATGAACTGTAAATTAGAAGATAAAATCTTTCTTGATTTTTTCACTGTAATGCAGTGTGAATACGAATATAGACTGGCTCCATAATAGACTGTTGGTGAAGTTTTGAGTCGACTTTCAGTTTCTCATACAAAGCTGTTAGAGTCCATACCCTTATGTCAGATTTGACAAATGGTGCACTGAATGAAGCTCCCTGACTACGAATGAGGGATTGTTACTCCAGGAACAATTTGATTAGCATGGAGAAAAGTCGCACACCAATTTTGATCTGTATACCAGGAGAAACTAATTACTGGAAAGGTTGCAGGAATTATAATAATCTGTTAGTTATTTTTAATATAAAACTTCGATTATTTTAGTTTCATTTTGCCTGCAATTATTTTGTAATTAACGGATCCAAATGATGAGCTTGAGAGTTTCCCTACTATTCATTATATTTCCTACTGCAAAATGAAAACATTTTTGATAAAATGAGCTTTTCAAAAAAATAAATTAAGCACTACCTAAAGGGATGTTTTAAAAATTTCTAATATTTTAAAACTTTAATTTGCATTTAAATGATACATAATCAAAAAATACAGAAGTGAATAATTTATGTATAACATAGGTCATCTTATTATTATACATCCTATTAATAGGAAAAAGGACTAGATTTTCTAAAGATATTATTTTGGAAAAACCACCAACTAGACAGATTTAAAGTTAATTATTTATCATTGCAGTCTGGGTGAGTCTCTTACTGCTGTTGTAACAATTTTAGTAGGTAAGACAAGACAGGCATATTACTTTTAGTCCTAGAGGTCAGTAGTCCAAAACAGGCCACACAGGTGTGTTCCACTATAATGGGAAACATCGTTTCCTTGTCTTTTCCAGCTTTCACATACTACCAGTATTCCTTAGCCAGTGGCCTTAAATAACTAGCTTCTGCTTCCATTGTCACATTTTCTTCTCTCTCTTGTGATTACATTTGGTCTGCTGAGATAATAAAAAAATAGTCACCCCATAAGACACTTTTGCAATGTAAAGTAACATATTCATACCTCCTACAAATAAGGATGTAGACAAGTTTGAGGTCCACAGGGTAGTCTAATAAATCTTTGATTTGCTATACTTAGTGTAATACATAAAATGCATTGGTGTTTTAGGTGATGCAGAGTTGAAAAGCAATTGATTCTATGTTAAGAAGTTTATAGCCCAGAAAGGAGAGAGAGTGCAGACATTAATAATATGTTTGACGATAGATCTAGAAAAAAGTGTTATGGAAGTTCAAAGCAGGCATTATCTTGCATTGGTCAACTCAGAACCCGAGGGTTTGCATCATATTTGTAAGAATCACACTAAGATAAAGAAAGGAGTGCTTGTCTGGCATGCATGAGGCCCTGGATTCGATTTCCAGTACCAAAAATAAATAAGTGAAAAAGAGGTATCATGCTTAAATAAAAATACTTAAATAAAAAGTATAGAAATAGGGGAAAAACTAAAACAAAATTAAAATAACTTGTAATAATCCACTCAGAAAAAGTGCTATGTAGATGAATGAGTTAAGAAAATGGTATAGACACATGTGAAGAAGAGGGAAATCTTGGCATTTGCCATAGCATGAGTGAACTTGGAGGATGCTATGCTATAGGAAATTTGGAGATGTTGGTAAAAGGGTATGTCTTGGTTACTCTTTTCTGGTTGAGACAAAAATACCTGATGCCCAGCATGAAGGAAGAAGAGGTATATTTCTTCCATTTTGGGGGTTTCAGTCCATACACAGCTGGTTCCAAGGCAGGGTGGCTGGCTGAGGGGTAGCCATTTCATGGTGGCTGCAAGCAGTAAGAGTGAACC